>JAYJLV010112284.1:21197-35692 GCA_036873485.1 Torymus texanus | reverse complement strand
ATACGAGTTGAAAATAGCATGAAGTGACGCTCGCGCGCCGCGCTGGGAGAGTTGAGGCGAAACGCCTCATATATATAATAAACGTGTGAATTTATCGTGAATGAATGTATGTGTGTATATGAAATCAATAGTCACCTGCGTCGTCGTGCTGTTATCCATCGCCGGGTACATATACAACAAAACGATTAGATAACACTGAGCTATATGTGTCGTCGTGTATGCTATTCTGTTTCTTTACTGCCGCTGGCCGAAAAAAAAATGAAGAAATGACATGCGCGTAGTGAGAGAAAGACAGACTAGGCGACGCGCACACGCCAATTACATTAATCTCCGGTCGGCTGTTCGGTTGGTAGCGCGAGTGGATTCGCCGCCTTGCGAGCGAAGCTGTAACTACTTATGCACTAGCTCGAAGGTGCATGCGTTGATTCAAGTGCGTGCATGCATAGCGGCCGCAGGCGCGAAGAGAAAAGATGAAGATGAAGACGAAGACGCGGCGGCGACGTGCGCATCCTTTTCAGTTTATATGCGTGATATGCCGCGCGTTAATGCAACGTTCGCGTTATGTAATTTAAATTCTTTATTGAGGAAGTTGGATCGTGCGGTTCCGAACGATGGCAATGTGGAAATGTTTAATTGGATTTTTAATTGTTTATAATTTTAATGAATGTTTAGCTTCAATAAACGATTATTGGAGGAATAACTGGAATTTATTCGGTTCTAAATGAATGTAAATAGCTAATCCCGAGTATAAACATCATTGCTCGTGATAAGTTTCGCTTGTAATGTAGTAATTAAATTAACTTTTCGATCCGAAACGAATCTATATTAAAAGAAGAAGAAGAAGTCGGTAAATCGTCAATTTCGCTGATGATAAAATAATTCTCAATTGCTAACTTTTAATGAAACTAGAAAACATGTTGCATTAATTTCCACGGGTATATAAAATGAAACATTAACCTCGCAATCTGCATCTCCATCGCATTCTATTATTCAGATATTCAAGCGATAAAGAACGGAGTATGCGCGTACTTGCAACCCGTAATGGTCTTAATCTCAACACTAATGGCTTTTAAAAAAACATCATTTGAATACATCAGGCGCGAAATTAAAAAGAAAATAGCTGGACCTTCCTATAAAAGCTCTCGTGGACTCTGAAAGATGTAAGGTCAACATTTATTGCGAAACTTTTATCATATACTTTTATGCGGATAACTACAGCAAGTTCGGAAGATTTATAGTTGTAGCTTTTTGTTCCACTTTGATATCCGCGCATGAAAAAAATTTATGTATTTTTCTTGGTTCAAATTTAGCCATAATTGAAAAGTATATCGCTATTTTTTATGTAATAAATTTGTATTTGGAGAGTATAGACAATAGAAAAGTTATATATTATGCACAATATAGTAAACTATAACCATTATACAATTAAAATTAGCGATGTTATATAAAGTTTCGATAACATAACTTTATCTAAAAAATGTTTGATTATTTTTAGAATTGAATTTCGTCAGCTAAATTGATTAAAATTTCAATCTATAAAATACTGCATACCTTTTAAATATATTTCATTTCACTGAAATTCTCACATAACAAAAAATACCTTTCCGATCATAATACTTCTACTGTTTTACGAAACACGTAAAAACAATGCTCTACATTTATTTTCGCACACTTCTCCAATCAAAACTTTATTACTCTCAAAATCAGCTTCATTATATCACAAGTCTTTCGGGGTGAAAGTTTAAACCATTCTAATGGAAAACCTAAACGACGATCTTACATATATTCCCTATCTCTGACCTTCCGCATGCTGACCGGACGACGACGTCGACGCACAGCTGCATCACCATGAGCCGCAGCTGTGCAAAGATCCCGTTTATAAATAATTCAGGTAAATACGCGCGCGCGCGAAATGCCGCGTCTCGAGCGTTCATTATTCATAGCTGACAAGTGCGGCATTAGCCGATCGCGCGCAGGGGTGAATTATCATGCGCGTCATTGTGCGAAACGCACGCGCGGTTAATTGTTCGCGATGTCGGGGATTAGACGTGACGAATTGCAGTGTGCGTCGTTATGACAGTTTATTTTTTGGGGGGGTTGGGTGATGTCGTTGATTGACGCTTTTTAATAGGGGTTTTAGTGAAGTTATTGGATCATTGGAGTCTCCTTTGTCAGATGTATCTGTTCATAAAATAATTACAGGCTTAATCAATCAACATGTGACGTAAATGTTACAAAAATATAATACGTTTACACGTATTTGAAAGTTTGATTATCCATATATATTGATCATAAAATAATTTCATAAATGATATGTTAATTCAACAACAATAACAAATCGCCGTATATATAACGACACCGACAAAGAAACCTAATCACGTCGAAATTTCTCCTCCCTCGACAAAGTCCACCACCACCGCCCCTGTATATAATCCAACCGCAAAGGGAAATTTTTCGAGGCAATTACGCGCACCGCGAGCTTCATTATCATTCAGCGAAGCTCTCGCAGCAAACTAGTCCTCTTTCTCTCTTTCTGTCGACAAAAAATCGAAAATTAAACGCCTACTTATATATACTCCCATGCCCCCGCTCTCTCTCTCTCTCTCTCTCTCTCTGAAAAATAATAGGCCTCATCAAGCCTCGTAAAAGCCACGAGAAAGGCACAATACTCTGCCATCCGTTTGGAGAGTGTGCTGCGAAACCAACGAATAAAAGATCCTCCAAACCGCCACCGCAAACGAGAAGAGAGCAGAGAAGAAGGAACGTGCGTATACACATATATATATATATAGTATTATTTAAGCGAAGGGAGAGATATCGTTATATCGCGCGAGTGCTTGTAACGCGAGCGAAAACACAGAGACAGAGGTATATGATGGATCTGTCCGGGCGGTCGGTTACCGCTATTAGGCTAGAGTCTAGCTCTCACTCGCGACGACGATGCTGCTCTCGCACGCGCGCAAGCACACTTTCGCGGTGGTCTGGTTCACCCATCTCTCTCTCTCTCTCTCTCTCTCTCTCTCTCTCTCTCTCTCTCTCTCTCTCTCTCCCGCGGCGTCTCGTCCTTACGAGAATCTCTAGTACCCCCCGCGTTCTCCAGGTACATATCATAAGTGTGTGTGTGTGTGTGTGTGTGTGTGTGTATTATCCTCCTCGCGTATATGGATTTTTAGATTCCGTGTGTAGGCGTCGCGGAAACTTTTTACCCCTAGACACGCGCACATATGAACGTAACCGTTGTTTTGTCAACAGTGACATAAGGCGTACGAAGAAAGAGAGAGAAAGATAGAAGCGTTTTACGTGGTATTTGCTAGCTTCTTGAAACGAAGTAGCAGGGAGAGTTTTTGCCACTCGGAAACAGAGAAAAAGGAAGAAGACGATGTCTCTCTTCTGCCGTGGTGGTCCATGCACATGGGGTGGGCAGAGGAAAGAAAGTGGAGAGCTTGCACAGCTGCGACGGACAGTGTTGTGAGGGACTTATCGAGGGTCCTCGTCTAGGCGCACCGTGGATATGCCATTTGTAAGTGATTTTTATACGGAGAGGTTCCTGAAAAGCTTCGCAAGGGTATGGCTGTTTATCGTGTACTTGAATTTGTTGGAAATTACCTTTACCTCTTAAACTTTTTTGAAATCAAAAATAATGTAGGGTGTGTACTTTGATGTCAAATTAACATGTTGAATAGCAGGAGTGAATGATGGTGATGTAGGATTATATCCATATTCGATTAATATGAAATTTACCATTGGCATACTGTATTTATGCACGTATTTTTTGTAGTGTTGATGCTTTTAAACAAAGTAATTTACGATTAATTATAACTAAAAGCACCTGCAGAAGTAAAAATCTAGAATGGAACATAAATATATGAATTTTATGCTATGCACAGCTAAGATTGATACAGCCGTTTCTACATAAGTAATTTTCAAACAATGTTTATGGTTATTTCTCAATGTTTATACGAATTATAAACCATCGCTAATTCCCACGCGGCAGCGCTCCTTATACCGATCCTTCTGAAACGAAGCCGCTGCGCTGCTGTACGTCGCCTACAAATGAAAAATTATCGTCTAATACACACCTATACACCTTTCGGTGCCTGATTTCACCGATCGTCATTAACCACTATTACAAGCCACCTTCACTCGAGACAATCGCTTATTTCTGCATAAAAGAAATCCGCCGCCAAAGAATTCACCGGCTAGTGATGATGACGCTGCACGCGCGCTCGTCGTCGATGCATAAAAAATGAATGGGAGAGGTCGCACCGTACGTTTAGCTTTAGCTTGGCAATAAAAAGCCGCGCGTTATTAATGTCCGACGTGGACGTTTAACGCGTCGGCCGCACTCGTATAATAGACGAGGCGGTGGCGGCGGCTTCGGCTTTTTGAGAGGAAAATAAAAAAAAATGGGAGACGAGCGTGTTGAGATAGCCGGAAGAGAGTTGCGCGCGTGGTGTATAATGCGATGCAGAAAGAGTGTGAGAGGAAAGGACGCGTATACGTGGCTTTACTCGGCGATATCTCGAGCTGTCTCGAACGCACAATGCGGGAGAAGAGAAGTCGAGTTGCCGCAGCTAATGGACCCGAAGGGAGAAAAATTCGGAGAATTGTGCTGTGGCCTCGCAGTGAGAGTTCGAATCGTAAAAGTCGTGGTTCTACATTTGGAATTCGGCTTCGATTTACATATATGTATATATTTGATATCGCGAATTTAAGAAATTATTGTTTTTGTCGATTTTTAAGTGTAAATAATTTTTTATACTTTTTTTTTATTCTATTTTTCTAAATTGTAATGAAGAAAAATAATTTTCATTTGTAAGATGATTTTCGTAATATCTTGTAATTAGTTTAGCCAACTGATTAAAAAATTTGATAAAATCTAATAGTCTTCTAAATTGACATAAAATATAAGGTATAGAAGGGAATATAGTTTAGTTTCTAAATACTTACAAAATAAAACAGAAATATCTGCAATCATAGCATAACTCGACAGCTTACCTGTAACAAACATAAAATAGAACGTTAAAAAACAGATTTCTAAACCAAATTTTAGTCAATTATTTACAAAACATTAACAACTTTAGTTATTTCATTATTTTAACACTTCAAAGTTCTCGAAAAATAAATTTATAAATATCTATGATACGCATATAATATCAGTAGCGCCTTATTTAATATACAATTCTCCGACCTACAACTGTAACTTTCAACATTTTATTCATTCATTATAAACAACATCATTTTCCCACTCAAATTCTATAAACCAAAGTCTATACCTATCTCCCTCGCTTCCCACCTCCTTCACGCACTTCCTTCTCTCTCATCCTCAAAGTCACCTCCGCTATACATACGCCGAATCTCACTGCGCACGCACTCTCGCGTGCGTCCTAATCTCGCTTAATAAATCCCCCTAACCACATAGACGCGCGAAGAAATCGTTAACCTAAGCAACACAGCACACGCGACATCGTCACGACGCCGACGACGAAGGAAGAAGACACCACATCGACTGGAACGTTCATGTGTGCGCGTGCGCTTTCGCCTAATTAGCCCAGCGTGGCAGCGGCACCTGACCGGCGATCACTTAATTAGTACAGCTGCTACGGGCACTCGGGCCGTGTGGCACGAACCTCACGACGGCGGAAGTACCACAGAAGAGCAAGAGAAAGAGAGAGAGAGAAGAGAGGAATACATTTTCCTCGGAAAAATGCGAGCGCGAGGAAATCGTGGCGAGCTTTTGTCGCAGAGGTGCCGGTTATATAGGTATAGGACGCGGAAGCTGACCAGGAGGCGGTCTGCTAATGAGTGCGCACGCCCGCTAGGGGGAGCAAAGCTTATGGACGTGATGGCCGATTTTTGCGCGATGTTCAGAGAGCAAACGGGACTCGTGAGAGGGGGCCTTTTTCGTTACAGGGGAACGGGATTTGGAATTTTTATTTGGACCTGGGGGGTTCGTGTGCTTTTATATTGTAGAGAAATCGTTTGTATTTAGATTTCTTTGTAGAAAAAGAATAGTATTTATTAATGTGCAAATTTATAATTAGATGTGCTTGACTTATATATCTGATTTCATCTTTGTCGATACGATTAGAACACCTATAACATTGAAGCAAATTTCGTTCTTGTCTTTGGAATTTAGGCTGGTTAGCCCCTTTAGCATTCCTTATCAATTTTGCAGTTTGAAAACTCTTACCAAAAATCTAATTAGAAAATAGAAATCCTATTAAGAAGCATTAAGCTTGACGGTCCCATTAAAAGGATAACGCGCGTCCGTGTGCAACTCAAATCTACAGCTTCCAAGGTGACAATTATGCAATTTTCACCACTTGTTTCTATGTACCTAATGCTCAGCGTTCGGTATGTAATATCTTTCTTAAGCTACACGAAGATCAAGTAAATGCCCCTGGAATCCGGCAACATGTTATTCAAGCTTTAGAATTTCATTAGTTTCAAGTTTGATTTTTTATCGTAGTAAGGGTACATTATCTTTCATTATCAATATTTCGAAACTCGAGTTAACCTTATTCATCACCATACAATTTTGAACGCTTACGTTCATACAATCTGGAAGTTCTTACTTCCAAAATTGAAAGAATCCCATATAGCCTATACCCAAAGGGACGGCATTTCTCTATCGACCTTAATAAATCCTTGGCTTAAATAAATGCTTTTACAATTTGGTGTACTATAAAATTAGAATTAATAATATAAGAACTAAATTCGAATGTCTACTTTTACGAAAGCAATGCAAACTTTGACAAAATATTCGAAAATTGAACTATTTACATGTAAAAATATAAATTATAATTAATATTAATTATAGTCTAATTCGTAATATAAATTTTATACGAAGAAAAAATTCAATAATAAAATTTTAACTGTTAACTTGCTGATTTAATATCGTGATTACACGTTTTTATTTTACAAAAAAGATCAGAATATAATTGCATATTTTAAAATGTTTAACTTTATCTAAAATCAAATTTCTGGTAAGATTGATGATTGAAAGAAAATCTAAGTAATGTAAATATTATATCACCGTTTATTTAAATAGATACAATTCTTATAAATAGAATAGTAGAAGATAAGTTAACTTTTAAATATTTTATGATATCCAAAAAAATCGATAAAGGATTTTAACAAAATTATATACACAGAAAATTATCGTTTTTATTATAATACTCTATTTCCATAACATAGTTTATATTACAATATACCACTTATGTTAACCGAGATTTTATTCCACATAAATGATCAATTCAGTGTCTCCATAATGATCGATTTGAGCACACATAATCTCTCGTAACTTACATACCACCCATGATCAGGTGCATCTGCATAACACGAAATATTGAAACAGATTTCGTCGCGCTCCTTTTCCTCTGAAATTTTAGTCAAGTGGGGGATAATGCAGTTACTCTTGTCCAAACCATGCTTCACTTCAAACCACTTATCGGCACCACGACCATCCCTCGTCAATCTTCGCACGTGAAAAATATTGTCACCTTTTTTACCTTCCACTAGCAGCATACTACCGTCATTGGGCAGATTAAGAGTCTGAAGCCAGTCGTACTTTGGAAAACTAATCTTAACAGTCATATTGTGAAGAACTTCGTGCGTGTTGGCCTGGATACAACGCAACTCATGTTTGGAAACATTTCGTAGTGGCCAGCAAGCGCTCAACAGCTCGTGGTTAATCGAAACAGAGGGATTATCAAGATCTAGTTGCTGGCTTGCGTCAGTTGCTATAAGGTGATCTTCATTGCTATTTGGCTCTGCATAGGTTAGAATCAACTTCGCTTTGCCATCAACGTTACGCCAGTCATCCATGTAGATCGAATAGAATCCCTTCTTGTCCGACAACGTTTTTACTGGATAGTACGATGCAGCTTTCAGAAACTTTAACGGTTTCGTGTCCAATTTTTGACCATCATAACCGTATCGAACGCGATAAAGTGGTTTCTGTGAGGTACTGTGGAATGTGTCATTTCTGATCAAGATGTCAACGCTATCATGATATATGAACGGCTCATTTATGTAAAACCCATACTCATTTGACCAACGTATTAAACTTTCGCCATCGTTTGTCACCGAGCAGTTATTGATGTTTACTATCGTGTAAAGCCAATAATCTTGTGCCATACCTGATGTAGTAAATGCTACATGACCCTTAGTTAATGGAGTAAGAGATGAAATGAGACGTTGATACGTATGTTCGGTATAAAAATCTGAAAATTTTGAAACCAGTTGTTTGTCAACTTTGATTCGTAAGTTTTCGCAGCTAGTTACGAGTTTGATGCTGCCATCGGTATCGAACGGAGTCACACGTGACACGTTGCACAAATGGAAGTCCGGATCATAGGTACTGCTACACGTGGCATAATAGATACTTGCATCATCGTCGTAAGCAAAATTGTCGGCACTGACGAGATACTGAGTCGAGTCAGATTGTGGAATTGTTACGTTCACAAAAGTTCTACGTAAGACGGAAGGTGTAGATGAAGAAGAATAGGAATCAACTATGTGAATATCGAGATAAATAAAGGTGACGAGCGCAATTATTGCGCGTAGTGTTGACATGGCTGTGGATAATCTGGAAATAAAGTACAAATAACCAACATTTTAGTCCGTCTTAATTATATATATATTTCAAAGATCATAGCCATGATACAAAAATGTATTATAAATATATTGAAGCATGAGATGGAAGAAGGGTTTGTTACTTACACAAACAAGAACTTTATAGTGAACTCTACACCACGCACTGTGTTAAACTGAGATATTGATGCAAGAAAACAGATATTTTATGCCTCTTTCGATGAATACTATGTGCCAGAAAAAAAATTGATAGTCTTTATCTTTTTGTGATTGCTGTAAATATAGTATCTTTCAAATTCATTATTTCTTAACAACAACTTATTAAAATATTATTTCGTATTTGACATACAAATTTATAATCTCTGGGAAAGTGTGATGATTACATTATCAGAATAGATTATGTTATGTCATTATTTTAGGTCGATTACTTACAGCTATTTTATAAATTTATTATAACTACGGGTAAACCAAATGAATCATATATAATTTAGATAGATAATTTATAACAAAAATAATATAAACCTAATACTCACAAAATAAACAAATAGATTGTTTCAATTTTGAAGATATAAAATGAATATAAGAAATCTTTCCGAGTAATATAAGTTGAAATGAAAGTGATGGTGTTAATAATTAAGTGAAATATTAACAAGATAATCGATGATGAAAGTAGAAATCATAAAATTTTTATATTCTAGAAATTTTTAACTTCTCAATAGCTAGGAAAATATTTGTCAACTCTTTTAGTTTTACGATCCCTTCGAAACCAGTTTAAAAATAGTAAATAAAACTTTAGTTCCGCATTGGCTGATAATAAAATAGATTTAGATAAATACGTCGAGTTAATCGGATTATACTTAAAATTTCACGCACTTACAAAATGTTAAAACATTTTTTCCCAACAACACTTCTCTTATCCTTCAAAAGGAAGAAATTTGATTTTCCCTTAAACCTCAATGATAACATCCACGAGGAAGTAATCTGACAAGTTATTGGCAGCAATTTCCATTTGGAAAAAATAGCCGTGAAATCCCTATAAAGTGATATGTACACACGCAAGAGACTGTGGCCAACCGTAACGGATTCACCCAACTAGCATTCAATATGATTTTCATCTCTTTGACGACACCTCGTTATTAATAATTGCAATTAACAGTTATAAGTCCACTGAAAAAAGACTTATTGATCCATCAACTACACGCACTCACTCACACTCTAGACCCCCTTTCTTAGCTGAAACAGAAACGAGAAGCATGAGAAGAGGAAGAACAGAGAGAGAGACAACTCCGATTCTTACGATGCGGCTGCCCGTGTGATGTGTCCCGGGACTTGGCACCTGACCGACCGAGACGCTATAGCCGGGACGACTCGGCTAAATCCGATTAGGGAGACGAGCGCGCGAGAGACAAGAGCTGCGAGTTAGAAGGACTTAGACTTTGAAAAGCTGAAAAGAGGGAATAAGGAATTGGAGACGTGTCCGGCATGGTTAAAGTTTTGTTCTTCCAAGGAGTGCAACGATTCTTGAAAAACTGCTTAGTATAATAGATGTGTCGAGTGATGGATCTTTTTATCGTTTGGTTTCGTTAGAATTTTCAATTATTTTATTGAAATAGAATATACTTTTCTACTGTTCTACTAGTTCTAACAACTCAATCAGTTATTGACATAGCTGTTGGTTATACACAGAACTTTATCATATATCTTATCCAATCAATTAGATACAGAAATATTGTTGTTCACACAATAAATAAATAATAATTCGGAAAAGTATATAATTTTAAATGATTTAAGCAACAAGAATCGACGTCATACACTTTCAAAACGACTTTTAAGAAACAAAACCAACACCTCGTATAGATAAGTAAACAAGATTTTTGCAATCAAACGATTAACCGCTCCGGTAAAAATGCCCCAACACGTGATAGCCGTAAGAAGGTCATATTTCACGCGCCGGCGTATGTATACGCGCGGGGAGCAGGAAAGTAGGAAAATAAGAGAGCAGGATAAGGAGGGATTTGCGCGAAAAAAGGCACACACGGGAGAAAGAGCCGTGCGAAAGCTCGGCAGCAACGGCAGCCTCTCTCCCGATGTTCCGTAATTAATGAATCGCGCTCGTTCACTCGCGCACGCGCGCACCCGAATATAAGTAAACACACACACACACACACATGTATATAGCGAGTGAAATTACACTTTGACAAGCTGCTCACACGGCGAAACTACACGTGTACGTAGCGCGTGTCTAGAAAAAATGTCGATTTTTCCGGTACCAAGCGCCCCGCGGGACGATATTCTTGGGATATTTCGCGTGAAATTGCATCCTGTGTACTTGTATGCGTGTATGTGTGTGTGTGTATATATACACAGTTGTAACGTGCGATCACGACTTTATCCATGGTCATTTGTTGCCGATTTTGCTGCCGTGCGCGCGCGGCGGCCTTTATCGCAGCTCGGTTAATTATGGAAAGAAGCGCGCAAGCGGCGTTAAATAACGCGATCTTCCCAGGGATTCGGGTAAACGTGATGCTTATTTTTCCTTATCCTCTTCTTCGTCGGTATATATGAGATGTAACTTTCTATACGCTGTGAAAAGCGCGGTTGCAAAACCGTTTAGGAATCGTTCTAGTGTGTGATTTTCGAGAGCTAAACGAGGTAAATGGATTGGAAGTTGAGAGTTGATTTATGGATTTTATAGGATTTTACAGGCTATTAGGATAATTACCCATTGTAAGTGGAAATGATGTATTGAAATAGTAGCGAATTATGGGGAACTATATAGTACTCAATATATAGGATGTAATTATGATATAACGTATTGTTTGTAAGATTATGAAAGAGCATATTCTTTAAGTACAGAGCATCAAATGTAATTTCTTTATTTTGTAACTCGAATGCTCAGAAAATTAGTTTTTTTCCTCATAATTCAATAACATTTTTACAAATAAACACAAATATTATCGAGAAGTAATTACTTAAACGTGTTCGACATAGGGGAAAACAACATCGTCCATAAATCACCTTTCTAAACGCTAAATTACGAGCCACTAATAGTCCCTAATGAACCTCCTCAATAAACACACCAATTTTCCAACAATAAACACACCGCAAATTGAATCGTCGTGTATCATTGAATTACAACCACGTTCTCCTATATAGCTACCTACCTTACTTTCACCGCACCTTTTAATTGCTCTCTACGCGCACGCGCGCGCGTGTGCGACATTCGCTCGCTCGTTCCTTCTAAACCTCCACGATATTAATCGTCTCCCACGAATTCTGCGCACCGTTGCCGAATGAAAAGTTCAAGACCTGTACGCGTGCACCGATGATGAATCGCTGGCCAGCTAATCAATCACGCCGACGCTGCTTTTCGTTCATTCATCATTGACATAGCACATGGTAACTTGCGTGGTGTATGTATATATATGAAGACGTTGCTTTGGGAGACGATCAATCAGCTGGAAAAGTCCTTTCGTCGGACTACCGTGGAGACGCAAGAGATGCGTTTTTTTCGAATAAAGGTTGTCCGCGGGAAATTCATAGCCGGTGATTAGGTTGACAAATTTGGCGGGACAGCAGGAAGCGCGCGGTGTATTTAAAAAGTGGAGTTTTTTTTCAGTGGCGGTACGAGTGTAAGGATGATTTCTAATGGTAATTATCGCTTGATTAATTAAGCGGTTTGTAAGCAGGTTGTTTTGTGCTTTGTGTATGTTTCATGCGTTTATGGACACTGTAAATTTCCTTAATTAATTTGTTGTATTAGACAACTTAATAGAATTCATAGCGGTTTCAAAGTCACGTTACGAAATGTGTTCGCATATTAGTTCGCGCGTGTGGATGCGCATATACTTGAACAAGACTACAAATGCGATTCTTTCAAAGACAAAAAAAAACCAATGTTTCGTATACATACTACCCCGCTCTGTAATTTAATTCTATTAACATAGCAAGTTTTTCGATACTTCAACAACTTTTCAATCGATAAATTATACCAACTGATTTACGTCGCGCTTATACACCTCCAACCATTGTTAATTAAAATTGAAAATGAAATCACAGCAGTTATGCGAGATAGCTATATGCTTTACAAAAGACAAACGCGTCAATAAACTTTAGTATCGTTAGCTCCAATCAGTACACCGTGTCACTTTCACTATATATTCACCTTGTATCGCTCAAAGCCCATTTCATCCGGCAGCTGTCATTATACCACCATCATACCAGCAGTCATAAAAAACAGTAAACCCCCTTTGCGCGCGACGACTCGCCTAACACCAAATTAAGCTTGCTCTTTCTCTCTCTCTACATCTACTCGTGAACTAATGTCCACCAGCGACACCTAAATACGAGCAGCAGCAGCAGCAATAGCAGTGACTCGAGCACTTATAATAAAGATCGCGATCAGGACCACACACGTACACACCTCGCTGATATTCATCGCCGCGAGGGTGTAATTTCAACGCGCAATCGATGACGAGATTACGAGTGTGCACCGCGACACCTCGTCCTATTCGAGTATGGTTGACCTGTCGCTGTATAGAGCTCGTTTGTTTTTACGAACGGGGGCGTGTTTTCCGCGTTAGTAGCTATATGGTTCTGGTATGTGTTGTCGCGCAAGTCCGTACGGATCGTTTCGTGTCGCTATCCGCAAGTGTATCGATTGCCGCATAGCTTTTGCTTGGTTGGAAAATTGATTTTTTTTTGTTTTTTTTTTTGGCGACAGGAACTTTCAGGTGCTTATAGAAGCGTGGGTGTACTTAATAGAAGGTTATATAATGGTGACAGATTGTGGATAGAGCGGAGCTTTTATGGTTCTTGTTTGGACATTTTTTTTTGCGGGCGTTGATTTGCGTTTATTATTCGATTAATTATTGTTGTCGCGAGGGCTTGAATGAGTTTTATTATAGATATTACCTGTTGTTTTATAGATTAAGTAATGGTAATATAAGATTATTTTGGCGACACTTACCTCACTTTTTATGCTTTTTAAAGATAAATTTTATTATTTTAAAAGCAACAGTTGTTAATGAATTTTTTTAATTTAGTTAGGGAAACCTTGGTTCAAACAAATGATAGGTATATACAATTTAAAAAAAAATTGAAATACATAAACTTTGCTTGATATTTTTTCAAAAATACACATAAAAATCAACACATTTCTAAAAATCCCTGCAAATCAGCGCTCGATATCGCATAACCCACAACTCGACGTAAAAAAATACATACCATCAAAACTCATAATGAAATTCTAAGCTCTCTCAATTCCCCCATTTAAAGTCCCGTCGACACTCCCGTCATATACTCCCGCCACAAAAAAGCGCGACGCAGTGAAAAAAGCACTAGAGAAGAAACTCCGAGTGAAGAGGGAGAGAGAGAAGACGAGTCGTCGGTTGGAAAGACGGAGGCAGCGGGGCGCCTTCGACGTGGACTGCATGACGCGCGGCTGCCGCCGTCGGGAATCGAGTTTTCTCGGAGAAAAGGTAAGAGAGGCAGCAACCGAGAAAGAGCAAATACCGCCCGTAAGGCGCGCGCGCGAGCGGCTGTTTGAGGTTTTTAACGGCGCACGTCGGCCTCCGTATGATGTATTTGCGTTGTCGGGTACGTTTAATAATTTATAGCGATTATTTGCTCTTTGCCGCTTGTTTACGCGTGTATGTGTGTGCGTGTTTGTTCAATGTCTTTTACAGGTTTAAACGTGAAATATCTATTTTATGAGGATGTTCTGTCATAAATTTTTATTTTTCTTAATGATTGTTTCAGGTATGCTGGATATCGTTAGTGAATTAATTGAGGAATTTGTTAAAATAATGGTGAGCTTAAAAGATTTAGATTTTATCGATGGAACAGGTGATGGCAGATAAGTAAAGGCTGGTGTCAATATGACGCATCTTAAAGAC
>JAYJLV010112284.1:0-21097 GCA_036873485.1 Torymus texanus | reverse complement strand
AAGATTTAGATTTTATCGATGGAACAGGTGATGGCAGATAAGTAAAGGCTGGTGTCAATATGACGCATCTTAAAGACGCGCAAATGTGCAGAGAGAATATAGGTATGCCTGCTGACACATAGCAAAAAGTAAAGAATGAAGAAATTTCAAAGTTGCTAAGAAGAAAAATTATATTATTATTTTTTTTTTATTATTGCGCCATATTTATTTATATTACACAAATAAATTTGTATCAACGCTAAAATTTTTGGAACGATAAATTTTCTCTACAATTACCTCTTTCAGCGAAAATCAACCCAAACCATTTTTTTCCCTTCTAAAGATAAAAAATGTCCCAGCACTTCACTGAAAATTGCGTTGTCGCGCAGTACAAAATAAATATCACCGTGTCGAGTCTTCTTCCATCAATTTCGAGGACAAGCGTCGAGAAAAGACGTTACACTCGAGAGAGGGGGAGGACCCTCTTGTCTTCTCTCTTCCCATCATCCTGTTGAGAGATCGAACTCGTCTGGCAAATTGATTCGCGGACAGGAGAACACCCTGCCAGCAATACCAATCAACTCCTCCTCGAATTTGTCAACGCGCGAACCGATTTTGGTGGCGTACCACCGACCAAAGCTTTAATTAAATCCTCCTCCTTCCAGATGAGCAGGAGTAAGAGCCAGCTACACTGTTGTTGCTTCTACGGTGCGGATGAGGAATGAATAATCGGAGGTAAGGCGAAGGTTTGCGGCTTCGCGGGAATTTCGTTCTCAGCTCGTACATTTTTCATGCTGAAAGAGTTCCAGGAAACGCGTTTATCCAAGAGGGAGAGATGGTTTGTTGTTGATTTTGCCATGATGAATAAGGAAGTCGGTTGTTTCCAGTAAAGTATGATTAAGTGTTGAATAGTAGCTGTGTACATGGCAAATAATGCGCAAATATTAATTGTAGATAAAAGTGACAACTCGCAGAAATTACTTGGCCGATATTCGTTTGGTTAGATGGCGATAGATGATTGATGATATTGGGATAAAAAAATGATAAACGTTGTGATAAAAGCTGCGTGTATTCTTGGCAATATTCGTCAATATTGGCATTTCAGGCATTTTAATAATGAAGATATCTCCCGTGGTATTCGAATGCTTCTACGCATTAAAGAAAGGATGCAATTTATTATAATTGAATACCGTTATTAGCATACAATAGTAAATATTTTACTTTTTATGATTCCACTGACAAATAGTCGATTTCATGCAAATAAACATTCGTGACAGGACAATCCTCAGAAACTTATTACACGCCGTCATTATAAAACCAATTAAAGCGTATCTTTCGCAAGAAAGAATGATAAACATAAGGAAGTAATTCATTTACTCTCACGATTCCGTTACCAAATAATCAATTTCACGAGTGCACAGAGAAAACACACATACACCTCGTAGCATTGAAAATTCGCAAACCCAAACAGCACGTCATATAGCCGCAACGAGCTTCCTAAAGCAAACATATCTCGCGTAACGCAAACCTCGTTATACCCGCCCATCGCCCATCAACGCCAATATAGTTCCAACCGACTCACGCGCACGTCAGGCTGACTATGCGCACCGTAAAACACCTCCTCACCTCGTTGATAAAAATCCACTCCTTCCCTATCGAAGCTCTGTAAAAGGGGTCACGATGTCCGGTCGCCTCCAATGAAGTCGTCACCACGAAGACCATCGTCGTCGTCGTCGTCGTCACGCGCGCCGACCCAGAAAGCGTGCGCTTAGCTTTTAATTTACGGCTATGGTCTAGAAGCTAACGCTAGCGCTAATCTGCGAAGGGAATCGACAAGGCCAGGCAACGGGTCTCTCTCTCTTTCTCTCTCTCTCTCTCTCTCTCTCTCTCTCTCTCGACTCTCCGTCATAATCTCGCGGCGTTTTCATATCGGCCACCTGGGGCGAGGAATATCGGACCCGTGCGCGCATGCTCACTTTCTCTTCTTCTATGCGCCCTCGAAAGTCGCGGGGCGCGATTTCCGTCGCCGCGAGGGCACGAGGTGCGCCGTAGAAGTAGTCTCGAGGCTGCCTCGTCCGTGTCAAAGTTTAATGATCTTTCGTGGTGGAATTTTTCTATTGGGCTGGACGCGCTTGTTGTGAGCTTTGAAGGATTCATGTAGTTGGGCATTTTTCCTTGGGAAAATCGGGACGGGGCACGTAAGAGGTTTTCGTTACGGTGTATCTTGTATGGGATTGTATTGTGTTTTAATGTTCAGTCAGACTGAATCGCTCATGATCATCATGATTGGGTCAAGTGAAATTTTGTATCACTCGACCTGATTAAAAAATACTTGTAAATTTTATTTATCTCTTTTAATAGAAAGAATTCATTCATACAAAGCCCTCTATCATTTACATAATTAAATTAACAATATAGTCAAGAGCAACGACGGTTTATCTTGTACAGTGGTTAATTGTCATTAATTGAAAACACTCGTACAGGATCAATTAATTCTAAAGCACTTCACACCACTTCCAGATCGATTGCTCGATTAAAAAAGTTAATTACGCATCGGTAAACAAATTCATTTATTACCTCCGGAATTTTCCGGCAAGATCGATAATCGAGAACAGTAAAATTCTGTTCTTCCGTGATGTCATTATGCAAAGGGGGCAACGCGTGTAATCTCAATTTTGTACACGCGCATGAATTAACAGACAGCAGCGAATATCGGAACGTCAGTCTGTAGGTGCCACACGTGGCGGGGTCAATGCTCATAGCTGGCGATATCTGACGACGACTCTAACGACGTCACGAGAGAAGCTCGTCTCGCTTCTTCTATATGTATTATACATATATTTGTTTCGAATCAGTTTGTCGTGGTTATATTGTTATGATTGTCGTGTACGTTGTATTTGTCGTACACGATTGGTCGTTACTGTTTCTTTGATTAATGTGAAGGAGTTTATCACTCTACATTGTTTGCATTATGTTTGAGCAATGATGAGAGTATTTTAAAGTTGGTTTTCTGAAATATTTATAGAACATTTTTAATGATTTTCGAGCAATTTTTGGATTTTAAAAGATAATTATTAATAATATATACGAGAGTATTTTAAGGAAAAACAACGCAGTATATTATTTTTGAGGATGCACATTTATTAAATCTATTTTTATTTAAATAATACAATAAATATTATTAATTATCACCATACACATTGGGAGTTTTAAATACATAAATAATTATGATTAAAAATATTCATATAATTAATAAATCAAACTAGCGGTATATTCTCACTAATAACATTGTACACAAAGTACTAACAAATTGGGTCTATTAAAAATTCAAACTACTAATTGCTTACAAAAAACTAAACAAACGACTAAAGACCGACGGTGGGATGTCTGCGGGTTTTACTGTTGGTTTAGGCGTTCCGGTTACTGGTGGTTTTACCGTGGATGGAGGCTGCGGTTTCACTGTGCTTGGTACCTTTGTAGACGTAGACCATATTGGTTTCCGCGATGTTGTTGTCGGACTCGTAGAAGGTGGTTTCGAAGAAGTGGTTGGAGGAACCGGAGAAGTGGAGGGAATAATTCCACCGATGCCCCTACACCTAGCCTCTACTGGATAGGTGCAAACTTTCAGTTTCACGCTGAATTGAAGACCTACTGGACAGAGCATTACAATAGCACGACCATTGCTACATGCGCAGTATTTATCGCAGAGACGGTTTGGTAGTAACACGGTGTATTCGATAGGATCGACTATGGGACAACGTCCGATACAGCTCGCAGGATTCTGCCAAGATGGTGTGGTCGGTTTTACCCTGGAGCCGATTATGTTGTCAACGTCGTCGGCATCAGCGTAGATGGCCTCTCTTTTATTAATACATTTGACATTTTCAGGGTCGTCGCACTCTTTCGTTGTTGGGCGCGATGTTGTCGAAACTGGTTTGTTGGTGCACTTTACGTTCCATGGCCAATCACAAACTTGAAGTTTCGGATTAAATTGCAGTCCACTAGGACACTCTTGCAGTACTTTACCGGCACCAGTACATGTGTAAAACAAAGAACAGTTTGTTTCATGGGGTATGTGAACAGCCTCGCCGTTGCTACCCACAGGTGGACAGTCTGATGCAGGAGTAACAGGTGGTTCAGGTTTTGGAGTCGATGGTAGACAGCCAGCATCCTCTGGTAAATCACAATCGTGAATAGTTGGATTAAAATGTAAACCTTTTGGACATTTTTTCAGAATCTGGTTTCCATTACGACACAAATAGTATTTGTCACAGTCACATTCGTGGGGTAATAAAATTGGGTCAAGTGGATCATCCTTGGGGCAGGTTGTTGGATAATCTAAAATAATTATTTTTTTTTTTCATAAAATTGTTAAAATTTAAATCTATTATACAAATTAAAAAATGTAAAATAAGAAATATATAAGAGTTTTTTCAATAACATTTCAAACAAAAGTTTTTACCTGGTTTTTTGGTTGTTGTAGTTGGCTTAATAGTAGTGGTTGTTGGCGGTTTAGGCTTTTGGGTCGTTGTTGAATTCGTTGGAATAGTTGATGACGGTGGGTTAGGCTTTTGGGTCGTTGTTGAATTCGTTGGAGTAGTTGATGACGGTGGGTTAGGCTTTTGGGTCGTTGTTGAATTCGTTGGAGTAGTTGATGACGGTGGATTAGGCTTTTGAGTTGTTGTTGGCTTAATAGTAGTGGTTGTTGGCGGTTTAGGCTTTTGGGTCGTTGTTGAGATCGTTGGAGTAGTTGACGATGGTGGATTAGGCTTTTGAGTTGTTGTTGGCTTTGCAGGGGTGGTTGATGAGGGTGGGTTAGGCTTTTGGGTCGTTGTTGGTTTAACAGAAGTGGTTGTAATGGGTTTTTTGGTAGTGGTCGTCCATGGTCTACGAGTTGTAGTTATTTGACAATTGGCTATAGCTGGCCAATCACATATCCCCTGTTTTGGATCGAAATGTAATCCATCGGGACACTCTTGTTCACTTTTTTTCCCGTCGATGCATACGTAAAATTTGTTACATTCTCGTTCATGTGGTAATGTGATTAGAGATCCACTAGGGTCACCTGGCGGACATTCATTAGGTTTGTTAGGAGGCTCATTAAAAAATGTGTTGTCACTGCCAATAGCGCTGGATACACTAAGCAGCAAAACGACCGTAGAGGTAAATACTAAAATAAAATATTAATTTTATTAACTAAATACTTATGTATATTGAACTGAAAAATATTCTTCATATTTCAACATATATGTATAAAAAATATAACCTATTATAAAACTTACTTTTCAGACCAAACATCCTGTATAAATCAGCAAATTACTGATCGAGATCTGAGCAAACAGGAGAACTGTGCTAACTGCGGTACTGCATTGGCTTTTATATGAAAGTAGCTTATCGCATAGTACCAGGACGATTACCTTATCAATGACATCGAAAAGCATTTCGTCATGCATGAGGAACGTAATGCAATTGCCCAATACGTCATAAAAATGTAATATCTACTTTGGTGTGCCTTCCGTATTAGCCCCTTGGAGCAATCAAAAATACTCTTTAAAATAGATTCGCATTGACTATAGTAATAGAAACTAAACGTTAAAGTGTCTATATTTACAGAGAATCAAGTTACAAAAGATCGATTTGCCCGTTTAAATTATATTATCAGTTGAACATTTTAATCAATAATTTAAGGAAAAATAAAATTGTATACGAATACATGTGTAAACTGATTAAAGTGTTAAACCGATCAAGTGCATTTTAATTACCCGAAAACTAATTTTTTCAGCTGTATTCGAATTTTAAATTAAAGCATTTGTGAGTTTGACCGATATCTGATGCATCAATGAGTGCGTTCCGTTAATTCTTTTCTAAAGATTTTATTTCCATCTAAGAGTAAATATTTAACTATAATGAGTTTACAAAGACACGAATACTGTCTTAATCTGAAGTACATGCTTATCAGATTCGATGTTAATTACGATAATAATGCGGATGCATTCCGGAGAAAAGAACATCGATAAATGCAAATATTAAAAGCCTAAAGATTAACTTTAATTTATTTAACAATAATTTATATTAGTCATTGACATAAGTTTCGAGTGAATACATTGCTGCAATGCAGGCGTACGATAAAGGAAGTAATTTTAACAAAACAGTCTGTTAGTACACCAACGCTAACAGAATGTCCATTTTACATTCAGATGCGCAATAAATTTAAGTGGAATTAATTTTTTAATTTAAAATTCTAGTATTCCAATTTTCTTAAATAAAAAACTATTGCATTCTGATTTTATTACTTATAAAAATTTTAATTAATCTTTTAAAATGCCTCTTATCATTCAATTTTCTTATTATCATACAAACCAAATATAAGTTATTCAAAGAAAACATTAATATAGATAAATTAAGGCTCGTACAATTTCGAAATATGTTCATGTTACGCTATGCATTAATTAGGAAACGTATGACTCAAAACTTTCGCTTCGGTCAACATTTTCGCTAAATCAAACGAAATGCAAGAGTGAGCGAGAGAGAGAGAGCAACGACAGAAGAAAGTGAAAGAACTTCAGCGGTTATTCTCAATCGCGAGCGAGTAAGCAGCCGCCGCCGCCGCCAGCTACTGCATGTACCCACTACCCATACTGTTATCGCAGCGTCGCGCGAGCGGATCCCACGGTGGTTCCTTACGTCCTTTGACCTCCAACCAAGCATCTCCCAAGAAGAATAAGCGGTTTGCTAGTCTCGGGTGGCTTCTGCTATATACGAGGGCGACTTGTAATGCAGCTGGTATGAATTTTTCGATTAGCAGGGTAAAGTATTTTTCGTCATTAAAAGATGATTTGGTTAATGGAGTTTCTGCTGGCTAGTAGGTCGATTTATTTATGTTTCAAGTTAACAGTTTATTAAACACTGATAGAATATCATACAGTGCGGTGCTTTCTTTTATCTTGTGCGTTTAAAAATAGAAAGGCAACTACAATAAGAAGAGTTGCACATGTAGATAATTATATAAAATGAATGATGCTATACTGTTGTTTAAGACGTAAATCTATTGTTTTGATACTAAATATTCTATTTTATGGCAAATATTAAATTATACAAGTGGTTACCGGGAAAGTGAATATTTTGAGGTTAAGCGAGAAGCTTTTTTACATAATTAATAATGTGCTTTCCATTAAAGTGGTCAGTTTCTACCGCAAAAGCGAGTATTTGTCACGTATTTAAATCTAAACAAAAAATATTATATTTTTCTAAGTTTTATTATATTACGCCATTTAGCGGCTTACTTTGAAGGTGTAAGTGAACAATGTTAGAAAGGAATTTTAATAGCCTATAAATATAAGGAAGAAATTTAACTTATTTTATTAAATATAAGATGATTTATAAATCGGTTAAGATTTCTATATACTTGTAAATAACTGTAATATAAAAGAAAAAATCAGTTCTGCGTCCTATAAGAAATCAAATATTTCTAGTATGTATCTACGCTGAAGATTTGAAAATATTATTAGTCATAATTTAGTAATAAAATTTGTCTCGATAAAACTAAGTTACTCGAGGGATTTCTACCAAAATTATAGCTTTTCATTGAGCTAACATATAAAATAACGTTACCTATAGTGACAAACGCTAACTCTCAAGATAATATTGTACGTTGTAGAAAATATGGCAAGGATATACAGCTAATAAACAATTTGAATTTAAATAACTCATGCATTAGTAGAAACTCTCGAGCGACACCTTCCACTTGTGGAATGGCAATCAATTTGCATTACGATAAAGGAAAGTATATAAATTAAAATTTATACCGCCGTTAATGCACACTTGATTGACAACACTCACACGAGTAAATAACGATCGCGCGGCGTGCGTTTCCAGCATTTTTATTCAACTATAAATTACCGCGAGCTTCTTCTCCTTCGCCCTCTTGCAAACTGAAGAAAAAAAAAAAAGAACAGGCAACAACGGCCACCTTCGGCAACAAACACTTATACGATAAATTTATCCCGTCATAAAACCTCTCTCGGGCACGCTAGCTGGCGAGTCCTTTCCTACGATTTCCCACGAATTTCCCGGGGGAACACGTCGCCACAGCTGCTGCTGCTGCTGCTGCCGCTGTCCGTCGCCCTTTCTTCCTCCTCTCCTCTCTTTCTCTCTCTCTCGTCGTGAGGCGCTTCGAGTCTTTAAAGCACCTTGACTTCTAATGCCACGCGCCGTTCCGAGAAGCCGCGCAAAAAGCCGCTCGAATACATGAATGCGTTATGTTGGCGAAGGAAGAGAAAGAGAGAGAGAGAGAGATGAGAAGGAAAAGAGAGAGAGAGAGAGAGAGAGAGAGAGAGAGAGAGAGAGAGAGAGAGAGAGGCAAGTGTTGCACTCTCGTTGCTTTCTCGCGCGAGCGCGCACGACGTCGCCACTCGCGCGCGCACGCGGGTCGAGAAAGCGTTGCCCTTTCGGCGCGGGATTCCGGAATTAGCATAGCGCGGCTGATGAGACTGCGCCGAGTGAGCCGTTGTCCGCGTCACGATGCTTTTGGCGCGAAAATCTTCCTAGTCGTGAGGAGGTGATGAGTTGCGGATTTGATTGCGCTTAATTAAAGAGTAATATAGGAAGGAAGGCTGCGTTACGTGTGATGATACTCGAGATATATGCGGAATTTGATTCGTCCCGTCTTACCGCATTAGACTTTTTCTACTTAACTTTTATCTAACGCCTTCGGGTTGGAAGTGAAAAGAGTTATGTGAATTATGAACGCCTATATGTCTATAGATTCGATAGTTTTGTTATAATTATTATTTAATCATAATTTACAATGACAATTATCAAAAGTGAATTTAACTCGTTTAAAACAACTTGAAATAAAAAACTATTAGATATATATTGTATACATCAATATTAGCATTTCAGATCAAAAATGATTCTTCGTCATTTTCTTTGTTAAATATAATTATAATATCTTTAAAACTTTACGTGATAAAAATATGATTTCTTAGGAAATGAAAGTCGAAACACAGATAAACGAAAATCTAAAAAGAAGTGTATGCGCAACTGCAGGTAAGCATCAACATCATCTTAAGTAACAGCAATCGCGTAACGCCAAAAACTAATACCATTTTGTAGAACGTACGGTGTAACAGTCGACGCCCGAAAAGACGCATTCCCAATCCCCCCGCGCATACTTTTTGTCCCTAATGAGTTACGTCAGTCAGTCAATTAAAAACGAAAACTACTAGTCTCTCAACAAGAGCCGCCCCCGCCTGTGTAATTCGTTCACTAATCTCTGAGAATATCTAAACGACGAGATACACACACACACACACACACACGTATACAATCGCGAGGAAAAAGTCAAGCCGTTGTATAAAGAGCGCACGGCTGTGAGGCGCACAAGAAGAGGAAGAGGGTAGAAAAATACCAGAGCGAGTCTCGATACCAATCTGAGCAGACTTTCGCCCGATTTTGAGAGACAAAACTTGCCGTCTATGTCTATCTGTTTACCGTATGTTTGTACATAGATTTGTGTATCTATATATACACTAGTGCAGCAGCTACAGCAGTCGCCTCACTTGTCCCCGCCTACTTTTCAGCTATTTCAATATCGATCCAATTTATCGACGACCGCTAAACGCACACGTGTGCTACGGGAGTTAGGCCAGCGACTATATCGTACTGCACTCGTGGATATATACATGTATATGTATGTGGGCGACGAAAAATTGGAAGGTGCAGATAAGGCGTACTCACGTACGCGCGCGCGCGCGACCCGGAAGAAAGTCGAATTAGACGCGTATCTGGCGCTATTAGTCGAAGGTAATTTGTCTAATGTAATTTACGATTTTATGAGAGCTTGAGATTGATTTAAAGTGCATACGAGATAATCAAATTACAAGGTTTTCAAAGTATAATAATATTTTTTTTCTAATTTCCATTTTTATTCCATTATTTCCACTTATATAGTTTGCATATCCAAAATTTCAAAACGATTCATCAAATTCCGGTTACACCAACAAACAAATCATATGCTAAAGTACATTTCTACTACTACTACTACTACTACCATACTCCGCACAATCGTGTTTTCGCATACGGTTCTCACGGGCCTGAAAAAGCACACAGCAGCAGCAGCAACGACGACGACGACGACAATGGCACGCTCGCTTGAGAGCGTCGAAACGCGAAGTGGATCGGAATCGGCCGCAGGGGAAAACTGGAACGAAGACTTCTGCGCGCAGACCCACAAACACAATGACGCAGCGTACTATGTGTATATACCTATGTGAGTCGTGTGTCTCAGCTGTTCGCGGATCTAGAAGCTACAACAGCGGCGAGTATAGTGCGCAACGAGACAACAACGCCGGGGGACACTTTCAGCGAGTTCGTATAGCGATGATTTATCGATAGCAAAGAGGGAGCAGGAGAAGAAGAAGGAGGAGGAGGAGGTTTTTGGTGATCTGTGGTGCTGATGGTTACGGGCTTTGTTTGGTTTAGGTTGCGCGGCTGTGATTGTTTAGAGTTGAGGTATAAAGGTGGGGTTAAGGATTGTTTATCAAGGATAGGAGTGGTATGAGAATAATAATTATAATTGTTGGGTAGTAATTTAATTTTTATTAAAAAAAAATAAATTGATTTATAGAGTTATTTATGATCTACGAACAGGAGCGAGTGCAAAATTATAAAGTATTTGAAAGGAACAAATAAGGGTTAATTTTTAATACAAATAAACGATGAACGTATTCATGAAGGCTAATATAATTAGGAAATATGTTTTCAATAAAGATGTATTATTTGCGAATTAAATATATCATCCTACTCGCAATCGCCATCATATCAATATTGACATCACCTCTATATCTTTAAACAATCGTCATCGACGATGCAGGCGCCACATTATTTTATCGATACTGTTTACTCAACCTCGCCTCCTCAAACAAGTACATTCATCCAAACGACAAATTACTTTGTCAACTTGTTCTATGAAACTTCACAACCCTCACCTTCATAATCCCCGATAACACAATCTCTTCGCGAAATAAAAAAAAAACCCAGCAGCACAACTTGGTGATAACGATTGCATGTTTCTCATCTCTCGTGTATATAAAACCCACGCTATAAAACTGCATACACGCGAAGTCGACAATGATTCTTACTGTGAAGCATCTTCCCGAAGAGAGTCTCTCTCTCTCTCTCTTAGCGGGTTGTCGCGTTACGGTAAACCCGCAAAGTCTGGGAATCGCTCTCATGCGAAGATGTGTCGTGCGCAAGGGAACAACCGGTTAGCGGGATGGATTTTTCGAAGTACGGGAAGTTTTCGAAATCGACAAGCGTGAGAGACACTCGCGAATCGCAATACATAGTCGTGTATAAAAGAATAGTGATATAGGTATATATGTATGTACACGAAAAACGACGATACGTGTGAGTCGAGTGCACGAGAAAACGGAAATTTAAGTGAGAGATAAAATGCCGATTGAATATCTCTGTTAGTCAAGTGAAACATACATACATGTAGCGCGCTATATACGTATACCATTTAACCGTATAACATATAAGCATCGCGCTAATATACAATTCATTCAAAGTTTCTAAATTTCGCTAATAAAACTCGCGCAGCCTCCCGACACTTTTTCGCTCTCCATCTCTCTCTCTCTCTCTTTCTCTTTCTTTCTGTTTCCTTGCACTTTCTAATTTTCATTCACAAACACTCTCCTCTCGTGTGCTCGCTTATCCGCAACCATCTATCCGCCTTACTTTTCGCGAATGTCCCTCTCCCTTTCTGTTCTCCGTGTGCTCGCTCTGCGCGCGACACTGTTGGAACTGGTCCGTCGCACCAGACCCACCGCCGCGTGATTTACGCGATTCGCCGAATCGATAAAGTGTATAGCGCAGCAGCAGCAGCAGCAGCAGCTACCTGTACGCGTGTCGCGTTCGAGCACGCCGGAAACTGCGGGAATCGTCGTCGTTGTCGTCGTCGCGAAGAAAGTGGTGTAAGTATAATGGAGTATGTACGAGGTACGCGGAGAACTGTGACAATGATGCAGTACAAAAAACGTTTGGTGAATCGTTGCTGTTGTTGTTGTTTTGTAATCTGATCGGTACGAGTTGGATTTAATATTTAAAAATCTGTAATAATTATTTTACAAATAAAACGTGACAGTAGTAAGCTTAAATTCGCTGAATAATGGTATTTCTTTTTTTTTTACTTATTATTGTTATAGTTTATAATCTGCATTAACTTTTGAACTATTGTATACAGTAGCTATTTAGCCAAATCGTAGGTTTCTTAAATAATTAATTAAGTAACTAACATCTTTTGAAAGTCACACGAGAAAAACTATTTATTCCAGGACTTCTAATACATTAACCACCAAAGTTATATGTTACATTCAAATCGTCTACCAATTGACACCAATTAAAACAATTCAAACACACATATACTATACCATATCCGAATCCAAACAAACCAACGCTGCTCTATTCATTTCACCAACCCGACCAATTCCATTCAACCGAAAACAAACTCGCTTGCCCGAGAAAGAAAGATCAGCTGAGTAGCAAACTCTCACCTCTCGCCGATCTGTCACATACAGGCGCACGCCAAGTTTTATTCTCAAGAGGGCGTCGACGCCGACGTTGTCGTCGGTGGTAAAGTGGTATGCCATAGGATCCGATATCCGTGCACAAACGTCGTGTACACAGCGTGCACTATATAGCGCGTGGTAAAGCGAGTCACAGGACGCGATATCGCTGGTTCCGATCATCCTATTTTCTCCAAAGCTCTCGCGCGGAAACTGTGACTCTCGCTTGGTCCTTGTTCAACGTGGTGTATCAGTGTGGGGTATACGTTCTTAAGTTGCTAAAAGTTTTTAGTTACTGCTATAAATAAGGATTTTCATATAAATTTATTATTAGTTTTCAAAGGTCAATGTGTACGTTAAACCGTCGGTCGTTCAATCGAACAAACCGCAACCGTAAAAAATGGAAGGTAAAAAAGGCAACGCGTTACACGACGCTTATACCAACCAAAGAAACAATTCAATCGTAGCAGCCAAAATACACACACGCCGTTTCACGAACAAGCTAATCGACGTCTTTTGCATAAGCCTTTGCGATTCCAATCGCGATACGTATACAACAGATACAACCTCGTCTCATTTCGACTCTCGCATAGTCACGCGCATTTCGCAAGAAACCGCGAAAATCATCGGCTATATATACTCGCACTGCAACAGTATGGGTTGCTGGCTTTTTGACGGAGGCCGCGCGAGTCGCACGCTGCTACGGTGAGGGAGCAGCGCGTCGCAGCGATTAAATCGCTTGATCTCGAGGTATAGGTAGGTGTATAATGAGAGCGGGAGAGGGAAACGGTTCGCGGCCGGCGGGCAATTAGTCCGGGCGTGTCAATGCGGTTCTGTATATATTGCTTGTGCATATATACAAAAGGTGAGTGTATGTGGAAAGTATGTATATATGTAGGTTAGGTGCGCGTGGTATAGTTGGAAGTACAGGTTTTTGAGGGTTGCGTAACGATGTTACGGTTATGATTTCTATCGTGGAATTAATAGTTAATTGGGTGATCAATTAGCGTGTGAGTGTACAATGGCAAATATTCAATTTGCCATGCAGATTATTTGCCTGCAAGAAAAGCGGATACGAGCAGTAATTTATTTTAGGTTTTAGAGTATATATAAATCGGGAAACTAGTGTTCGTTGTTATATACGAAAATTATAGACAAAAAAGTTGTTTGAGTAATAAAGTAAAATTTAATCTAATACTATACGCAAAGGAATTGTAGGTTGAATCTATAGTCCGGTGTTGCTTTCAAAATTTTCTCATTTTTCTTTATATATGTTATGTCTTTGTATTACGTACTCTAAATATAATAGTATTATAATAGCTTTCATATTATCATGTACAAAATAACAAACTTTACTCGCCAATACCCTTCTCCTTTCTCAAAAAGAATTCTATTTTTCCGCTATTATACATTTACATTATCGTTCTCCAGGTCACGCTGGCCCAACGGTCCAAGCCTTCTTACCCCTCGCCCAATAGAATATGCAAAACTCACTAGGGACTTCGTTACTCCTCACTTTTCTTTCCCTTCCGCGTTTAAAAATTCCAGCTAATACCTTGGACCGTGGTCGAAGTAAAGAACATTGCGAAGCAACGGATACTAAGAGAGGAAGAGAGAAATAGAGAGAAAAGGTCGTCTCCTCTAAAAGCAAGAGCAGGAAAGGTAATTACGCGTTGCTAAACAGAGACACGACGCCGCGGTGCGAGGAGTGACCCCAGTCGACCCAGAGGTAGAGAGCGACCAGATGGAGAAGAGGATGCATGTCCTCGGAACTTACGAAGGAAGAATTTGTAAGCGAAACGCTGTGTGTGTTTGCTTTTTATCTTTCTTTGACTTTTGTCTTGTAAAAAAATAATTTAACTTTTCTGAAATAGCCTATACGTTGCTTCCGGAACAAGTGAAATGCTTTATTGCTAAACAATTTTAAAGGTCTGTCTATTGCTGTGAGTTTGACGGGCAAAAATTGGAAAAGATAAAATTAAAGAAAGTATAACTTTTGTAAACATTCAATAAAGAATAATACCAAAATACGGAGACAAGATAAACATGGAATTTCCCTCTGGGATAATATGTGTTAAAAATAGAAGCATTGTAACGCACTAACCAAATGAAGTATACTCGCGCGTAAAAACTGGGAAAAAGATAGCTTTAAAGAAAAAAAAAACGCAATGGATAAGCCTTCTTGGAAAACTCATTCTCCCGGTTTTACATAGACGCGCAAAAGCGAATATAGAGAGTACTACAGAGACAGAGACACGTCGACGGTAGGAAAAGCCTTCCGGTTGGCTTGCGGCGGTGGCGCGCTTAGTACGCGTTTTTCGACGTGTATACGTAATAATGCGCATCGTGTGCATATATACATGCCTCTCCCTTGTCTTTCTCTCTCTCTCTCTATGAATTCAGTTATGCGAGAGAGAGAAGGCCCCCATCGATACATATTCATGGCCGAATGCCATTTGCTGGGAACCGCGCGAGTGCCATCGTCTCATCACGTTGGCCCGTTTCTCATTCGGCGTGTATCTCTCTCTTCTTTTATTCTCATCCTCCTCCTTCTCTTCTTCTTTCTCGTCTGACGATGATCCTGTCCTCGTAGTATGCACGTGCGCACGCGGAGGGTATAAGGAGCTTTACAGCGTGTGTGTATATATATATAGTTGTCAGGCTCTCGCGACGTTTAAGACGAGGCTTCGTTTATTGCATTCCGAGAAACGGAATTAATACCGAGCTTCCAGTCCTATCCCATGATGTGTGCTCGCGTGTCTTTTCTATGAATATGGAAATGGATGCTGTCCCAACGTCGATATATGCGGATATACACGCGAGAGAGAAAGAGACAGAGAGAGAGAGAGAGAGAGTTGAGATGTGACGGCTTTTGTTGCACGGGTTATTTGTTTGTGAGTTACTGCTTTTCCCTCGCCAGGGGTAAACGACGCGCGCGTTGTGGCAGGTTGAAATTGCCTTTTTTTCCTTGTTAGGTACAAGAAATTTTTGTAAAAGCATGTGTATTTTTTGCCGTCGATTGTAGAAGCACGCGCGCGCGTAACGAGGTAGGCAGCTTTGACGTATGGTCTGTAATATATTTCACGTTTGTTTTTCGAAGCTTCGCGGGGAAAATTAAGCGATGCAAAAGGAGAGAGAGAGAGAGAGAGAGAGAGAAAAAAGACAAAGTCTTTCGAAGAAGATGAAGAACAGACTCGGCAAATAAGACATAAACAATCGTTACATGACTTTAATGAGTGGTTTTATGGCGAAAAGTATGTAACGATTAAAGTAAATACTTTATACTGCTCTCTTTTGCGCCAAGGAACGCGCGAGTGGACAAAACAAAATTGAAAGCGGCGGCTGCGAGCTTCCTTATTTTTCTTCTTTTATTACGTCCTAAATTCGAACTCGATCTCATACGGCAAGTTTATCGTTGACCAAAAATAAAACCACTAACCCAGTAAGCCCGCAAGCGTATATAACAAGGACAAAGAGAACGGTAAAACTTCGATGACCGTTGCTGCTATAGGGAGAAAAAAATCGATAATGTCGATTAATTGAAGCCATTGAGAACGCTTGGAGAATCGATCGTAAATGCGCAATTACTTATGCAGCGCGAGCGCGCGTGGGAAGACGAACGCGAGGTGTTTAAGACTGGTAGTCGATCCATTGTCGACAATTGTTCAATTTGTCAGAGCGCACGAGTGAAGCGAACGAAGGAGACGAAAAAAGCGTAATTGTCGTCGTCGTCGTCGTCGTTGTTGTCTTTAAGTGCGAAGCCGATCGCGCGGGTGTACGACCAGCGTCTTGAATTAAGAGCCGAGCTGCCTTTCGTGAAGGGGAACACATAGTGGAGGACAATTAAGTGCAGAGTAGCTGATGCGTTAATGAGGATCAATAGTTGAGTTCCCTCGGCAATAAAATGTAGTTTTGAAAAATGTTGGTAGTAATATAAGCTATTCGTTGTTAGATCTCTATCAAGTATTCAATTGATAAACCATTGATGTGTAGATAAAAATAAAAGTTTTTGGTATGATCGAAAACTTAATTAATATGCTTAGGATAACAAAAATTTTAATTAGTATTAAGTAAATTTGTCAAAGTGGTGAGCAGTAGTAAAAAGTTACAGTTATGGTTTCAAATAGTTTACTAATAGTTTGTAAAATCACTATTTCAATATTCATACATATAGTTGATGTTGCGCGCGAAACAGGTTACATAAAATTTTTAAGCTATAACTCACATTAAAACTGCATTCCTATAGAGTACAAAACGTTCTATAACGCCTATAGATTAAGCTCTCGATAACTCACCTGAAACATAAAATGTAAAAATATATTTATTAGCTAAAACGACCTTATGGACGTACGCTCGCACTTATAATTTTTATGATTAACAAACTATATCTATACTTTATTCATTTTCCTGCTATCGTAAATAAATAAACCATAAATAAATCTTAAGTTATATAGTGCCTTCGAAAAACGTCACCCATCATCTCTGACTCATCTCTCCCTTCCAAAAACAAACAATCTCCTACCGCAAAGTGAGAATTTTCCATCCAAACCTTTTCCCGCCTTCTCCGTCTCTCTAAAAAGCCAATTTCACGCGTCCTCCCCCACCGGAATCTATAATTAAACCAACCAATCCTCTTTCTCTCTCTCTTTCTCTCTCTCTCTCTCTCTCTCTCTCTCTCGCGGAATTTCCCGTTCGCCTCGGTCTCGCACAAGGGGGCAAATAAAAGGATCTTTGCTCTCGCGTCGTTTTGCTCCTTGCCTCCGTGCGCGCGCGTCTTACTCGGAAATCAATCGGCCCGCTCCGTAAAAGATCAAAGGCGACTGCTGTGGCCTGTAAGACTGATCGCTCGTCGAGAGAGCCGGGAAAACGGTAAAAGAAGGACGGGAGGTGGAGGAAAACGCGCTGACGTGAGCGAGAAGAAGGATGCGAGAAAGTGAAGCTGCCGCTGCTGTTGCTGCTACGAGCGCGTGTGGAGAAAGAGAAATTGGTGGTGAGGTTGAAAGTGACTATTTTCGGTCCACGTAATTGATAATAAATGGCTGCATGGTCGACGCTGAACTTTGCGCGGTTCGCAGGTTTAGTAGAGTAAGAGGCCGGTTTGTAGAGCAAATGTGAACTTTATTTCTCGATAAATGTGGTTAATATGTGTGTTTGTGTTGGATTTGGATTTTACTATAATGTATGTTTATATTAAACGTCGGAGCGATATTACATTGGACGGTTGGAGTTGCTACAAGTGAATAATTGATTTTATCCGTGGTATTTTAACTTTATTTTTCCTGATAATTTGTAAGCGACTAAGTGCAACGGAATGTACCAGAAATTATTAGAAATAAAACTTGCCCATTTTATTCCACCATAGCCAAAAGGTAGATAGATAAAATGCCACGTTTAGGAGATTTAAAATTTAGATACAATTGCGTTCTAGACAATACATTCGATAGTATAAATATCATATTTAGTCATTTTTCACTATTAAATTATTTTTTTTAATTTAATGAATTTTTCCAAGATGAATTTATAAAAGTTGATTCGAATAAAAAAGAAGTGAACAATTTAATTTTCGGTTAGTCATTTCCTACTTTCGTAATCTCGAACGTTTATGAAAAACTTTGATACAAAATGCAATGAAGTCTGACACAGCCGTCAGATTAACGCTTCTTTCTTACGCATTATCAGTAAATTCTTCACTCCCTTAAGGCAATCCCAAAAGAATTCAATAAGACGACTAAACCCGATATCAATTTCGCCACATTATTTAATCGTGTAAAAGCGAGTTCTAAGCACAGAAAACAAACGGACAAGAACATCCGCGAACGGCACTGCGCAGCAAATGAACGCTTGGAATGAGTATCAGGAAGAAGAACCGACCTGACGAGCTTCCCTCGATGCCGCGAGGGAGAGAGAGAGAGAGAAAGAGAAAGAGAGCGCATCGCTTTACGCTCCTAATTCCGCGTTTACGTCGATGCCGTTGTCCCTTGTCGCGCGGCATCGCTTGGCCTTTTAAGGCACGCAGCCACCCGACACAAACGAGATATTCCACTTAAGTTTGATTAGCCTTCCAGGACGCCCTTGCCTCTTCGTCGTTATTCCCCAGGGAAAAAGTTTTTGATGGAATAGGGTGGTATAAAGTGTCGAGTGAACTTTGCACATTTTGGACTCGAGTTGCACAACTTTTTACACTTTCTAGGAGTATGGGCTGTGGAAAAAAGTTTTTTGGTGTTTGGTTTTTATGGTTTTAAAACTACGCTGTAGAGGTAATGTAATAGATAAAGATTCATGCTGTAGGTTGATTTATTTTTTCACTAAATGAATATGGTATATAGTCAAACCAATCGAAATTTTATCAATGTATCAATAACTGTTTTTGCGTCCTCAACCTCGATAAACCAAAAGAGTGTAATAAAGAATCATAAATATGCAAATTGTGTTTGAATGTTAATATAATTTTCACAAATATTATATTTATCTAGAAATAATTAACCTATTAATTTCTAAATGACAGTGATATTTATCAAATATCATGCTATCAAGTTATTAATCTAATCTTTAATAATTAATCTAATCGTTAAACAACGTGTATTTCTCATTACTTTTCCTAATTTATTCAAACCAACGTTAACATTGAAAAAACTACCTGTAAATCAATAAATTTTACTAACAAATTTAGAATTTCTAAAATTCCTGCACCCCAATTCCAACCCCACACTCAAATGAAAACACTATATACACCCATTCCCACATCCCACGATCTCCTCGCTCATCTCTTGTTAATTCTCTCTCTTTCTCTTCCTCTCTTGTACATCCCTACAGAGGAAAATCCACAGCCTGCAATGTACACACGCAGCTAAAGATAGTCGGCGCACACGCGCGTTAGCCTTGAGGACAGTGCACTCGCGACTGGCGGCAGCGGCGGCGGCAGATCGCGACCGATATCGCGGGAGAGGCACACACGCGCTAATTTAGCAACGCGTGCGCCGAGCTTTCGCGCTTTATTATCGGCCTGTCGAATCCGAATTGCGCGAGATTAATTGAATTCGTGCAAACCTTCTTTGGTTGTGTAGCTTCTTTTTTTTTTCATCGTCGTTGTTATACTTCGGTCGAGTTGCGTGGGTTGTTGTTACGGGATTGTTGGAGGAGCGAGAGATTTATTTTTTGGATGCGCGTGAGATGGTGCCAGTTGATTTTGGAACACGGGATTTATTCGTTAGTGTGGGTCGTTTGCGTGGTATTGTTTTATTAATTTTGAATGTAATGTTACAGCTACTTTAGCGGATTAAAGAGATACATATATTTTATGAGTCATGTTTTATGCTGAGATAATTGCAAGTTTATTGAGAATAATGACATTAACAGAGAGTAAATAATTGATTTCTCATTTTACTTTATTGGATATGTATACATAAATTTATACTGTCCCATCAAATTCGACAGCTTATTATATATATAAATATTTACATCCTGCATTACTCTTAAACAAGGTCAAGTAACCTGAGATTACTATGTCAACATTTTTACGCGCGCTTTTTCGGGGAAGCTGACTGTGAATTTAAGAAAATAAGGATATGATATCCATAAAATAAAAGACATCGGCCACTTTCGTGTCTACGCAATATCATGAGTTCATCAGGCGCATAAAGAGGATAAAGCCGTTGCGAAGACAACGATCGACGAGCGATATAAACATCATCGCGAGGCTGATTTTAATGCGCGTAGCCGTATTTTTCGGTGTTACATAAACCTGCAGACAAAAGTTTTTTTCCCGGGCGCGCACACACTCATAAAGCGCTTATCTGCTTCCGGCTCCATCTATCTCGAAAAAAAAAACAAGAAAAAAAGAAATAATCGCATGGGTACAAAGGGCAAATCAGCCGCCTACGCGCAATTTCTCTCAACAGGAAGACGTAATAGGAAAAATCCGGAAGGATATCGTGTCTTATCGGAGCGCATGCGTGTTAACGCATTCTATACTCCTTGTCTATATCTATTAAAAAGAGAAAAGCAGAGCTTATTATACCGAAAAATCGTCCAGCTATGTTCGACCGCGAGGCGTACGTAGTTCGATTTATTTGTAGATCTTTTGTTTCGCCCTCGTTAAAAGCGCGAAAGGTGTGCACGAGAGGCGAGACCGTTAAGGGTACCGTAAACCCTATAACGCAAATTTTTCGGGCTATACGCATACGTACACATACATACACCCGCGTGTATATATATATATATATATCGCTCGATTCAGTTGTTCGGGTTATGTACGTTTAATTGCGGACGCGGCGTGGTTAATTTATGTACGCGCGAGAATTTCGAGTTTTACGAGATCTTTTGTTCGCTCTGTTGTGCGCCGTGTGTATACATATGTGTGTGTACATACGTGTCCTCTTTCAAATGATCAATAAAAGATAAGAGGGGAGCAAGTTCGTCGTGACGGAGGTAACGGATTGGCCGTTTCTTTATTTCTGGGTTTTCATAATTGGCATAATACCGTTTCGATTGCGTAATTGATATATATATATATATATATATATATATATATATATGTGTATATAGATTTT
>JAYJLV010112273.1:0-11194 GCA_036873485.1 Torymus texanus | reverse complement strand
TTAAAATATGATATTATACATAGAATAAAACTTTAAAATTTTACAAAAATAACTTTTAGATGTATAATTTATATTTTGTGAAATCTATATTTCTTTAATATATCCTACGCAATGTTATTTTTAGAAAGTATTTTTAAAAAACTAAAAATTGTAAATATATGTTTAAAGTGTATAATGAATTTTTATAAAAACAAATATACTAATTATATAAAGTGGTTACGTAGGGCTACTGGCGAAGGATACCACTGTGATCAGTACCCCTAGGGAGGTGTGGAAAACTGTAAAATATGTACAATATATATTTCTCAAACATATTAAAAAATCAATACCATTTGACTATTAATAAGAGGGGGTTGGCGAGCGGAGCGAGCAGGGGGGACGAAGCCCCACTAGTATATATATCAACACGGGCGCAATCGCGAATTTTGGTTTTGCGCATGCGCAAAGGGTTGAAAGTCGAGATTACCGTTTTTTCACGCGGAATCGTGTGCGCATGCGACTAGTAGACGGACACATATAGAAATTGTGGTGTCGCGCATGTGCAGTGGGCAGAAAACGGAAATCTTGGTTTTTCGCGCGGAATCGTTGGCGTAGGCATTAAATTTCGAGAGACATACTTAAGTCGCGAGAAAAACAGAAATAAGGCCCAAAACCTCGCGAAAATCGTTGCGCACCGCGAATTCGTTTACGCATACGCGGATTAGGTTTGCGCAAGGCGCCAAAAGTAACATGAACTCCAAGCAAACGGAGAATTAGCGAAAGTGGGTCGAGCGAGATCCAACGGGGACAGCGAGCAGCGTACTCCATCCCCGCGGGTTCAGTAGCGAATAGGGACCAAACCACCAGTTGACGAATTTGTTGTGGTAGTCAGTGGTAATCCAGGAGGTACCTTGTAAAGGATACCATCGACAGTGCAAAAGTACATAAATTACCGGGTGATTGTAAGTAAATCCCCTTGCACACTTTCAAAACAGCGGTAAAATTTCGACGGCCATAGAAGAGGCAGTGCAGGATTTGGTGTTGTCGCTCTCTTGTAATGAGATCGATAATTACCTGTCGCACATGGATATGATGCGACAGGGCACCCTATTCAGTCTAATGGACAGGCTGAGTAAGTGGCTGTTGCGCATATACGCGCCACACAATTTCCTGGAGGCTAAGAACTCGTACCAGGTGATAGCGCGAAGAATTGCGCTCAGGGAGGAGCTGCTAAAAAGGATCATCACAAAGGAAGACGGATCCTTCGTACAAGCGTCAGTGTGGGAGGTTCTCCCACTCGAAACGATACAGGAAATACTGGGGAGAACATCGACAGAGGCCGCACCTCAGCAGCAACACCCACCAACGCAACAGATGCCGGCCAACACGTGGCCAGTGGCCGAAGAAGATGACACCGCGCAGCGAGAAAAGAACGCACAACAGCGACGAGTAGATAGGTTCCCGCAAGAGGCGAACCTACGTAACAAAGCACACGGCACGACAGAAATTGCAGAGGACGGCAACCAAAGGACACAGCCAGAAGACATGCTGCGTTTCCTAGCAAGCGACGGGAAAGAGTTCCAAGTACCAAGGGAAGTCGGCTCGCTGCTGGTGGAGCTGATAGCAAATGTAATATCGCTAGATGAGAGGCTCACCGGATACCACCAAGAGGTAGCTGCCATCCGTGATTGGGTAGAGTAACAGCGAGTAGCGACTTCCAGCACAAGAGTGGCGGACGCCAGGACAAGCCGCAACGTCCACTTCGAGGACACAGTTGCGGTTACCGACGAGCGAGACGTCTGGACCAGGTCACCGCCATCGCCAGCTCGCCCCAAAGATCAGGCTGATTTCCGCGTCGAAAATGCAGCCTGCGTGGGGGGTGATCCCCGGAGTACAGCGAGCAGTACGAGCTGGCCAAACGAGACTGCCGCAGGCAGGTCGTCGAGTTTCTCGAGGTCGGGTTTTAGCCACTCGAGAGACATCGGCCAGGTGATGAGAAAGTAGAATATATGCTTCTCTGGTGCGAAGCGCCAGAGTATAGACATCTTCTTGGCGAGACTGGAAGATTGCAGTGTCCTGGCAAACCTCTCCGAAGAAGAGGTATTGTCGTCATTATCGGAACTCTTTACCGACACGGCGGCCACGTGGTACCGAAATGAAAAGGACAAATGGAACACGTGGCAGGATTTCATTGCGACAGCAAGACGTCGGTACGGTACAACGAAGAGGTACCAACAGCGGTTGGTTGCCGAGGCCAACAATCGCACGCAGGGAGCGGATGAGGCCGTGAGAGATTATATTACGTGCCTCATCGCGATAACACGGAAGTTGTCGCCTTCTCCCAGCCAAGAGCAGTGGTTGGACCCGCTTCATCGCAACATGAAGCCACACCTGCAAGCTTTGGTACGCCGTACAGACTTCCGCACAGTAGAAGAGCTCTCGGAGCTGGCATTGGATGCGGAACAGACGCTGGAGAACGCGAAGACGTTCAGGCCACCACCACTGCCAGTGTTCAAGCTGCAATCGCCGCCCGACGTGCAGAAACGGCCAAAAGCAGACCATAGGGAGGGTAAAGTGGCCGCGTTCGCTGCGGAGAAGGGCTTTCCGTCTGAAGGCTGGAAGCAAAAGCTTCGAAGTATCCTGAGCAAAGCCTGGCGGTGATCGCGGTCCCCAGCACTGAGCGCTCGGGGAATGGCACGCAGGACGGACCGCCGAAAGGACGCGGATACCACCCGCCCGGCCGGTCAGGGGCAAAGAGGCCCCCAGAAGCGAAGCCGGAGACTAAGGCGTCCAGCGCGCAGGGTAGCGCGATGCCGAAAGGAACTTCCGGGGCGACGGCCGCACCAGAGCAGTTTAACTGTTACGCGTATGGCCTCCCCAGACTTATAGCGCGTTTTTGCCCGAGCGGTGCGGTAAACGCGAACAGGCGCGAGTAGACGGAATCCCTCCCACCCCTGCGGCAGCGAAGATCCCCACAGAGGAGGTCACCGAGGCCGGAGGCGACAGTCGCCCCGACACGCGGGAGTTGGAAACTCCCTCGCCAGCTGAGAATCAAGGAGAAGCCTTGATTGCTCGCTCGCCGGACGCAGAGACACGATGGTGGCTGCATATCGGCGTAGGCGAATTACACCTCCGCGCTTTGCTGGTCCCTGAAGCGTCGGCGTTGGTGATGGGTACCGTCGGACCCTTCTTATCTGGGGGTCAATTTCGTGCGTGCGTTTAGGGCCGGTCTGGACCCAGATACGGATCGGCTCTTCTGTAATGAGACAGAAGCCTACGTCGAGCTGGAGGTATCCAGCTTGGCGGCCGATCTCGGAGCAGTGGCTGCTATTGGGCTAGAGGACGCTACAGATCTTCAGGGAGAGGAGCAGAAGGTCATGGTATAGGAAGTGTTGAGTAAACTCCTTCCGGGATTAGACTGCGTGAGGAATGTGGAGCATGAAATCTTCCTGCGGAATGCTCGACCCATCAAGCAGCGCCACTATCCGGTGTCCGATAAGGTGCAGGAGGAGATGCATCGACAAGTGCGCGAGATGCTGGACAAGGGTATAGTGAAGTCCTCCCAGAGTTGGTGGTCGAGCCTCGTCGTGATGCCCCCGATGAGTGACGGCTCACGACGGTTTTGCTGTAACCTGCGGAAAGTAAACGCCGTTACCGAACCAGATGCCTATCCTCTCCTGAATATGCAGGATATTCTGAGGCAACGGAGAAACGTGAAGTTCATTTCCACGTTAGATTTGAAGAGCGCGTATCACCAGATTCCCTTGGCCGAGGAAGCGCGTCCTATTACGGCCTTTACGGTGCTCGGACTAGGGTTATTCCAGTTCCGACGGATGACGTATGGGCTGACGAACGTGCCCGCCACCTTTCAGGGGCTGATCGATCAAGTGCTTGGCCCTGAACTGGAACTATACGTGTACGCCTACCTCGACGACGTTATCATCGTCGCCGAGACGTTCGTAAAGTACAAGGAATGCTTGAAGATAGTGCTCGAATGGCTCGTGGCTGCTGAACTTACGCTGAACGCAGATAAATGCGTTTTCTGCAAGCCCGAGGTAGCGTACTTGGGATTTATGGTGAACCGGGATGGCACGAGGCCTAATCCGGAAAAGATTGCGCCGATCCAAGATTACTCCGCTCCCCGTAACCTGAAGGCATTACGGCGGCTCCTGGGCACCTCATCGTGGTATAGGAGGTTTACACCCAACTACGCTACCATCGCCAAGCCACTCACCAACTTGCCGAAGAAGAATCAAAAGTATGAGTAGCACGAGGAGCAGCAACATGCTTTTGACCTGCTCTTGGACCATGCCTCTGGGAATGATAATGACCGCGCCGGTTCTGCACCACCCTGATCCAAAGGGGCTGTATATAGTGCAGATGGACGCGACTGACGTAGGCCTCGGAGCTGCCCTGCTACAGGAATTGGAGGGGCAGGAGCGGGTGATCGAGTTCGCCAGCTGGGTGCTGTCCCCGGCCGAGCGAAATTATAGCGTGACGGAGCAACAGTGTCTGGCAGTTGTATGTGCGATCCAGAAGTTCCGCCCATACATAGGAGGATTCGAGTTTCAGGTAGTCACAGACCATAGCAGTTTGCGGTGACTCTGTCAAATGAAAAACCCGACGTGCAGGCTGGCTCGTTGGGCGTTGGAGTTGCAGGGCCATAAGGATGCTCTATGGATGGTCCGATTTTAATTTTCAAAAAAGGTTTAGTAAGTACAAGTTTCATACTACAAAACGTATATTCTAATTTTGCGTTGTAATACTGCGTAATATGTTTAAAACACTTGCAAACGTGACTACAAACTGTCGCGCGCGAGAAAGCGGCCGAGTGGTGAGGGGAGCTCGCGCTGAGGGGAAGCGCAATATATATGGTAGTACTATGGCGTTGCGTGCAATGATTAAATCTTTATATTTAAATATTTCAGGATCTACTGCATCGATTGTTTTGATCTTTTTTTTTTAATTTAGGAGTAACGGGACTCAAAAAATCGGATTCTGGTCAGATTTCCCAAAATGTAAAAAATAAAGATGCTGTGGCATCCTTTGTAATTCACACCGTAATTTTCAAATAAATAGTACGTACATTACGATACAAGTGCGGAAAGTAGGTGTTCCCACGAGTGCGACGTTTGCTGCCCGAGCGCAGTGATGCTACAACGTACCTATTAGCATGATGGAGTCTACAGACGAGTGCAATATTGGTGCAAATCTGCAAATGTTCGGTAAATATTATTAATAAATATTAAATATTATTATTTCGCTATTTTTTTTTTTTTTTTTTTTATATAAAAATATGTGCGTGTGCATTACTCTCATAAAGAGTTCATAGATTCTCTTATTAAATGTGTTATTTTTTCATGAAATTTGAAGGAAAAATATCAATTTCTGCAAATAGATTGCTTTTTATGACGCTGATGTTTCAACAATCATCGTCCTTGTTTACTGACTCTCTTTATTTAAATTTACTTCTGTTTATTTTTATTCATTTATTGAAATAATAATAATAACAATAATAATAATGCTATGTTATTGTAGAGATTGCTAATTTTTCTTCTCATTACTAAAAAATAGCGAATATTAAACAAATGTATATATAAACAATGTATTTTGTATATAGGCATGATAAACAAGCACGAATGGAAACGGATGAACAGGCTGGAGAAGATATCTGCTTACTATACCATAAGATTATGGAAGCCTCCAAGTCCTGCGTCGTTAAAGAACGGGACATTAAAAATTTAATACAAGCCAGTATTAAACGCAAGGATAAAAAACACCTTGAGCTGGAGAAATTAAAATAAGTGACCATACAGAGGACCTGTCAGACTATGTACGTAAGGGAATCTAATATAAAAATTTCGATAACGGCTTCTATACAAACATGATGAGATAACTGAAAATAGAACCGAGACGGCCGTATTTTTTATTTTGCGACGAAGTGTTTTATTTTTTTCGAAGAACTGTTGATACGTCTGGAAACGTACACTTTCTTATAAGGTTTAACTTATTCCTTTGTTGCTCGTTTTGAGCCTAGGTAGCTAAACCTAATAGCTCGGGTGAGCTTTTCTAAATACGAAAAGAGAGGGGAATTCTGAAAAGGGCAAAGAAATAAACGCGGTGAGTTAAATTTAGCAAATATTATTTCGATTTTGAATTTTATCAATTACCTACAAGATTCCGAACGGGCGTAGATTGGTATATCGTACCCAGAGTTTGTAAATCTTGTAGTTCTTGATCTATTTACGCGGATATTATGGGTTTAGTTTTTATCATTAGTTATATCCTCGAACGGGCGTTGGCTGGAATGGCCTGACCCAGAGTTCGAGTGACATATACTTATGATATATTAGGGCAGCAAAACCGAATGGAAATAGAAAAAATGGTATAAGATTTCATAGATATAAAGCGACGGAGATTGGCTCTAGAATAATAAAAAAAGGATATCGCGAAAATTCTAAAATAATTGAAATTACTACTTACTATTTGTTGTCTTGGTGCTGGTTGTCTTCTCGATTGGCCTTATTGGGTTTTATCACACAGGAAACACTAATGGATTTTTTTATTATTGTACGAAACTTCTCTTTTATTTATTATCAAAAAATTACAATGGGAGTATTGAATAATGTACGCGTCAAAATCGAAGGTGTAATTTCCGTCTTAGAACTGAGTGAACAAAAGTGAATACAATACGGTGAAATCGGTGAATACAATAAATAAACCGAACTTCACATGCGCGACGAGGTCCGGGAGTGGCCTCCTTCCTGGGGTAGACTGAACTGAGTAGCCAGTGAGTTGCAGCTATTTTTAAATGGTGTTGCTCCTCCTCTGGAAAACTGCGGTGCCAAAAGGGAATCCAAGAAAGATTTCCAAACTGGGAATTCTGCTAGTTTTCATATATCTCTATGTACGGTAGAAATCCAATGGAGAGTATCCACATCTCCTTCCCTTCCTCTTGAGATGGTGGAGAGGGTGAGGCCCTGTGCTTATGCACAGAGAGCGGTCGCTCATCCCTCCTCTGGAAGGTTTTTCGGCGGCTTGTATCCACTGGTAAGTGTGAGAGAGAGAAATATACTGTGCGACAGAGAGTATGATAGAAATAAAAGATATCTCCTTCTTTGTTTCTCTGGTTGATTTGAATATTTTTGAGGGAAATTTCCTGACCTCGCAATTATACATTAAAAATGACTTAAGAATTTATTAGGTTATGAATTATTAGATACTTAAACGTAACGTTTTGATACAAATTTAAATGGAAGTTCTATCATTATTAGAACAGAAGTTAGAGATAATAAAAATTTCAACAAAAACGTAAGTAATAGATTTTTAAGGGAATGTTCATAACCTTATATTTAAGTATTTATTACAAATCTAGATTTTAAAGCATTTATTTTGTTCATACAAAAACTAGTAATGGAAAAGGTAAAGTAATGCAGTGTAGAAACGGTACTGATTTTAATAAACATATTGCTTTGTAATAATTAAATGAATTATATTAAAAATAGTTCAATTGTAAATAATATAGAAATAAGGTTATTATAAATATAGCATTTTCCAGACGGAAAAACTTTTGAAATCGTTAAGTGTTTGGCCGAGGAAACCCTCAAATTAGAAAGTATCCGTATACGAAGCTTTCTACCTGAGTAGATTGTCGACCCTTATTTATTCAAAAGATTTTACGCAATCTATTTTTAATTAAATTTAGGAACTATGAATATTGAACTAAAATTTATTTAAAATTCAAATAATTTTAATTTATCTATTGCGGTGCATAATAACAATATTTATATAAGAACTATAACGGTCTACTAGCCAGGGCAACCTGGGTAGCAAGGTTCTTCTGAAAAGGCTTTAAAACAAGAGAGGTGTTGTATTTTAATAACGATTATTTGAACAATTTTATATTTCAATTAATTAATAATTGAGGTAACGCCATGAGACAGATATGTCTTGGGTCGTTAAATTATGATTTGCTACAATGAACACTGAATATTAACATTTATTAAGAATATCGTCGATTCGAGGATCGAGCATTCATTAAAAGAGCATTTTCAAGATGAGTTTGTTACTTATGCCACTACAAATGATCGATTGATTTGTTTTAAAAGAACTATGGAAGATAGTTAGTATTTTAATAAAAACGTAATGAACGCGAAGAAAAACTTCGATTAGTTGAAATGGCTGCTCATATTGTATTGAAAGATATTCGAACAATACTATGTGATATTAATAACTATAATTTTATCGAGACTAGCTGTATTAGAGATTAGTAACTCGGTAGAGTCCTTCTGCAACACTACTTTTTCTTCGTCGGAGCAGCATGTTGAGAATCCTGTTTCTCACATTAGTCGAGACACGGAAGACTTTCCGACGCATACAATCCCGAAACGGGCGAAATAATTTCAATTTATACCGGCGTCATTGGCGATACATCAACCGTTAATTATCATAGAGCGTATGATATAGGACTAGAATTAATGAATGCCATGTCGAATAAACAAATGACCGAAATGAAGTATAAACGGAATAGTAAAGTTGTGCACCTAGCAGCCGCTTATTCCGTTATAACAAATTCTGCCAACGAAGACGTTTATATATCGCCATTATTGATATTTCAAAAAATTTGTTTATTGAGAATGAAGGTGACCTGCAGGAATATTGCAGTGCATATGAACTTTTACCTTTTCCTCTTGCACTCTTTGACGAAAGCGGTAAGTGTAATACTACGAACTCAGTTTTTTGTTCGAATTTCAATTGTGTATACGATATAAAGAACGCAAAAAATATTACGTTGTTTTTGACGGTTATCCCGATGACGATTCGTTATTTACAAAATCCGTAGAGTGTTCGCGACGCCAGATGAAAAACATTGGCCGAGAAATTGCTTTTGATAGTAATACAGTTATCACTGTTTTTCAAAAACAATTTCTCAGAAATGAAAAGAACAAAAGTAGGCTTGTTGAAATGCTATGTTCCTCATTGAATCACGCTGGATTTCGTACGAAAATTGCGCCAGAAGACGCGGTCAGATTAATTATTGTAACTGCAATCGAGCAGGCTCGCGCAAAAACTGATAATACAGTTATCATCGTTGGCAAGGATATTCATCTATTAGTTATTTTCTCGCAACTGGCACGTAATTTAACAAAAAAAATATATATATATATATCCGTAAAGATAGTAAAAGCGCGAAACCATTTCAATTTTATACAGGCAATAATTTTAAATACTCAAATCTTCAACGAAGAGTAGCTATTTTGCATGCATTCTGCGGATGCGATACCACGTCTTGCTTCTACCAAGTAAAAATAAATTAATAGATGCGATTTCAAACAATCTTTTATTAGCATTAGCTTCAGTGTTTTATAACGAGCGTGCCACTTCCAAGGAAATAGCTAATAGCGCATTTCAGTTGATTAGAAGTATATACGCAAATAAAGCGAAGAAAAAACTTATTGAGAAGTCTACCTCCTTCTCACTTAATGATTTACGGTATTTACACTTCAGCAAAGCAAAACTGAAAACGAACTTAGCGCTCGAGACATTTCCTCCAACAGAAGGAGCCACAAAACAACACGGTCTTCGTGTTTTTTATCAATACAGTTATGGTTGGGGAATCCGACTCTTAAAGCAACAGATTGAGGATGGGAGCTTAGATATGATATGTTAACTCCCATTGGAAGTACACCTCTACGGATTCCCCAAAAATTGCTCGAACAAATTTCGTGTTCCTGCTCCAAAAAAGGGTGTGTCGACTCAACATGCAGCTGTAAAAAACATGGAGTAAAATGCAGTGATCTGTGTGCACATTGTGGAGAAGACACTTGTTTTAATTTAAATTGTAGTAGTTTAAATATTGAATTTACCGAATCGTTATCCGACGATGAATCAAGCGATGAAATGGATTATTTGATGAATCTGGATTGCAATGATTAAGGTAAAGGTACCACCTAGGAACGGTTTTCACCCATAATAAAAAATCCACATTATATTTTTAATTGTATAGTATGTTTAGATCCCAAATTTTAATATAAATCGATCAACTAACATCTCTATTAAAGTTATTATATGCTTTCCCATACTTTGTAAAATGAATTAAATGTAAATAATTACAAAAAAGGAAATATGAATATGTCCGTCTTAAGAACGTAAATTTTTGACAAGTGTCCCGACTGGGATCACTTCATGTCTGTCAATTGGAACAATCACTTGGGTGAATAAAAATTTTCGGATTTTAATTAAAAAATCATATCTCAGAAATAAAAGTGAAGATTAATAATAAAACATATCTTTGATTTCGTTATAAACATTTATTTTAATTATAAATATAATAACATTTACTATAGTAAAACTAATTAGTCCTTTTCTAACTTAATTTTTTATTAATTTCAGTTATCTTTTGGTTCAATAGTTTTTTTTGTTCAGCTATATCTTTCTTTTGTGCTTGCAACTTTTTCTTCTGGCTATCTTTTCATCTTTCTTTTTCTTTTCTTCAACTTTTTCCATTTCATTATCCCACCATTTATCCATAGGAACAGCTTCTTATGCTTTCCTTTTGCTGCTATTTCATTTTGTTTTTTCTTCGGTAAAAATTCTACAGTCATAGTATAGCAGTCAGCAAAAGCAGTATTGGGAATAATATTCTCTTTATTAGCTCATATATCATATGATACATTCATATTTAATAAAGAATCATCTGGAGAAATGTTCTCTGTGCTATTATTTTGTAAAATGTTTATATCATTATTTAATTCTTCAGTTTCCTTAAGATCAGGCGTAGGAAGTGTTACATTTATATTTTTTAAGAAATCATTTAAAGAAGTGTTCGGTGTACATGTAGTATCTTGTAAAATAATCATATCATCTATAACAATTACATTCTTATCGATAGGAGCTATCACTGAACTTTCTTGTAATTCAGGCATAATTTCTAAAATTATTTCTTCGCTTACATCTATACTGCCTTCCTCGCTTAAGTTTGCACAACTCACATTCATACATTCATTCATCCTTTCTTCAACCGGTGCATGTACTACTTTAACTATATGATTCATCAATTTATAAATACTCTTAATTGTAGGCCTTACTTTAGTTTCGTTATTTATATCTGAAAATACAATTTATAAAATGATTTATACAAAATCATATTTTAAATAATAATAAAAAATGAATGTAAAAGTGTCATTGTCTGAAGTATTAAAAATAAAAATAGTGT
>JAYJLV010112252.1:0-11196 GCA_036873485.1 Torymus texanus | reverse complement strand
TCTTTTCTCTATATTTATGTCATTTTAACGCGGATTTTACTTTATATTCTTGTATGTTCATTTAGAAAATTTAGATTAAAAATTCAAAAAAATGTTGTAACATAACACATTGATTTGGCCGCTTCCCCGGTTAGCCTTCGTCTAATTAATTTCGCAAGGTCCGCTTCATTTGCCGGCGGTATAATACTGACGGCTTCTCTAATGCCGAACAAAAATGTACTAAGGGGAATATTACTACCGTCGAACTTTGGTATACAGTCAAGTGCGTCTTTGATAGATAAATTTTTTAACGGGGTTAAAGTTGAGTTATTGCGGAATGAATTTCACGCGTTTGGAAGTGCTGCTCTCGAATTTATAAACGGAGTACTATGTGCTCCCATTCCTGCTAAATTCGGCATTTGATTCAACGTACTGTTTAAGTTAATTCGATCTAATGATCTAATTTGCTCCGTGCCCGTGTCATTTATATTCAGCACCGTATATTGTAACGTGGATGCGTCGTCTGTGATTTCCGCTTTCTTCCTTAGTAATTGTGGAATTCTTTGTGTAATTAATTGTTTGTCTGTTGCTGAGACTGCTTCCATAATTTCGTTAACACTAATATTTTGCCTCATAAATTCTCCTAAAATATCTATCATAATTTCATCTTGACAAATTTTTTCTACCAACGGTGTCTGAAACACCCTCGAGTGAGAGTTGTAACTTTCTAACATCTTTTTTTCTTTCGGGATTAATTTCCGACGACGCCTAATACTTGCCTCTCGGGACCTCCACTAACTCATTTAACGTGACTTTTGCGTACCTTTCATTAAACGCATTCAAAAAAGCCCTTAAAATTTCAATGCCCTCCGCGTTTCTCGCCATAGCTTGAGAAAAACTTAGTTTTAATTCTGTTAGAGACAGTTCTAAAACAGAATTTACAAAATAGAAATTATTCTAAGTTCGATAAATACAGAGACAAAATAATTTTAAGTTCAAATATCAAAATTAAATATGTTTCAAACAATAAGGGCTTCGCCCTACGAAAATCGAAATTGGAAAAGCTTCTGCCTCGAGCCATGATAATCCGCCCTTTTTATACCCAAAATGACGTCCCAATGGGCGTTCACTTTTTTAGGGAAAAATTGGATCACGGTATCCTTAGGGCGTTGCCAAGGCAACAAAAACACTAAACAATAAGCGCCCTGTGAGGCGAACTACTACTATGGCATCTCCTGATAACCAGTATGTTACCTTACACTGCCTAAATCCTATGATTACACAAGGTGAAACTGGGAGTTAACGGCGGTCGGTGTTTTACCCACCGTCGGTAACACTTACAAAGAAAAAATCTATCAGGGATGGTGGTAGTTCTACGCTTTCGTCGTCGCGGCTAGTCAGTCCTGCTCGACGTGACAATATCAATCTATTAATTTCGAGATCCCACATCAAGGAGAAAAAGTAATATATCAATATTTAGTAATATAGAAGAGTATTTCATCCTTATCCTTCAAGACTTAACAACTTAAAGAATTAGCGATCACTTAGTGCTCTAATTCGCACTGTTTCTCTATAATATCTCACGATACAAGCCCCATTGAAAATATCCCGCTGGAATTCCAGCTCGATTTCCACCTGGATTGATCTGGATTCCAGCTGGATTCGACTGGAAATCCATGTTAGCTGGAATGTAGATGTAACATAGGTGGAAATTGATGTGGAATTCCAGCTGGAAATCTAACTGGGAAATCTAGGCTGGATTTCCAGTCGAATCTAGCTGGAATCCAGCACAATCCAGGTGGAATCCAAGTGGAATCCAGGTGGAAATCGAGCTGGAATTCTAGCCGGAAATCTAGATGAATATTTTCAATAGGGAGCGCGTCATTTGCCCCTTTATATGCGCGTTTACATAAACGAATTTAGAATTTACATACGCAAAAATGTCAGGGAGTCTAATACTTGTCCCTTTTTGCGTTAACAATCGCTCAGGCTCCGGATCAAGTAAAATAAATAATTTATAGGGTGTTCCGTACGATACTATTTCCTATTATGAGTTCGGTAGTCTTTTGCTTTATTTATAGATTTCATTGCGCCGTCTAGCGACCGAATCAAGCTACAATAGAAAAATACAATAAAATTCGATATGTAAAGGCTATAAAAATCTACGAAATATGTTTGAGCAAAGGTGTCCATTGTGTATGACGAATGTACTTTATTGTAAAATTTCAAAATAAACAATACGTATCTAACTTTTTATATTTTTCGTTATTATTATTATTCCTATCCCTCAGTTGATTGTCATTGGCCAAAATAATTACAACATTGAATTTAGATGTTCTTTTTAAAAAATGATAAAACTAAGAATGAAGCACTCCTTTCTTTTCAGCCAAGTTAATTAACTAGATACAAGCATTTAATTTTTAGGTGAGTATTTAATACAGCAATGAAAATCGTCAACGATGGCTATCACGTTTTTGCATCTAGTTATATAAATTTTATGTAAAGCTTTATGCAAAACCCAAATATTAAAATATCCTATAATTGTGTAAATTACTTTCTATGGTAGTTAAAAGTTTCAATGACATTTTTAAGCATAATTTTTATATATTTTTACCATCAAAATTAATATTTTTTATAAGTATAAAAATTGTTATGATTGCTGCCATCTTAATCGAGAAAAACATATAGGCACGCAAAAAAATGATGATTTTTAGGACATGTTAAGCAACAATTTCATCCACAGAAAAAATAAATGTTAAGTGTACTATGTTTTTGATGTCCCAAACTTTTTATACTTCAAATGTAACAAATCCTGATGGGTTAACGCAATTCAAATGGCTTCGAGGCATAACCATATCAGTAAGTTATCCTCTTTTCAAGATTCTGAGAAAAAAGGGTTTTAATGAGATGAGTCACGATACTTGACTAGTCAATTGACACATTCAAAACACATATTTACACAGTGGTATGAGTATAGGTTATATATTTATATAACACTAATACATTTTCTGATACGTTAAAGACTCAAAAAGGTATGGACTTATTTTGTTATGTCGGAAACTGTGGACTTATCTAATAATGCTGTTCTCGTTCATTTTGGAGAATATTTTTTAATTTAATTATGATTCGGATCAATAAATTATAAAATTAGCAATTATTTAACGAATTTTTATAACTTAATCAAGAATATTCCTATTTTCCTATTTTATATGAAATCATGTTTATATTCAATTAGATTTTATAAACCATAAAATGATATGGACTTATGTGGTTACGTTTTGGGTATATCGTAGCTTTAGGGCAATACTTTTGCTACTACTGATAGTTTTAAATGAAAAAGTCCCATTTGAAGATATAAAATCTAAGGTTTTCCCGATTTTCGGAGGAAGTGGGCTTATATGGTTATGCCTCGGAACCACAGAAATACATATGAAGATGTGCTAACCTATAGTCTTTTGAACAAACTAATTTTTAGTTTTTTGTGCCTGTATAATAGTATTATAAATAATAATATTTGTTATACAGTATTTATAAAAATTGAACACTAATAACTTCAGTAATAAATTAAAATAAGTCTCAAAATTTATTTCTATATTAATATCTGTTAACTGAATCAAAACAATGATGTAGTATAAACATAAAATTAATTCTTAAGAATCATTTATTTCATTCATCAGAAAATCAATAAAAAACAGTATCTGCCAACTCACTAATAATATAAACTCTCAATCGGACAAGTATTTTATTATGGTAGGAAATCAATATATATAGAGTACAATGATACTTTATTTACACATTATGTACAAATTTGGTAATTGAATTTATTAAATAAAAAAAAACATAATATATCATAGGTCCTCGAGAAATAAGAACCTTTTCACTTGACATCTACAATTCTTACACCTAATTTTCATGCGTGCATGTATGTTATCATTTCATTTTCGGACAACAAAATTCATTTAATTCTTTCATCTTCTTTTCTCTTTACAGCGATTTCTAGTGACATTTTTCTGCATTGCAATCGTGTATATACATATATGTATGGGTATGTACACTTTATCAGGCAACATCTACACGATCAGATGTGTGTTCACCCCCGTGAACCAGATCAAAATGAAGAGTCAGTCAATTTTTCTTTTTACTTTTGTGCGTTCAGTCTCTCTCACATACACACACTCTCTTTCTCTCTCTCTCTCTCTTTTTCAGTATTTACACAGATAGACCTATATCAGCGTACGACTCACACATGTGTCTCGTCCGTATTATCCAACACGGCGCCGCTGTAGGCAAGATCCCAGTAATGCTCGACCCGATGCTTCTTAAAGTGTTCGCGCGCCTTCTGCTCCATTTTGCAGATCTTGAACTTCATGTCACTGAAGTGCTTCTCCTTTGTTGTACCTTCCCACACGAGAACACACTTGTTGGGCACTTCGGCGGCAGTGCTACCGCTCGTCTGGTTCCCGCTGATGGCATCCGGATCCTTCACTTTGTCCTCTTCCCATTTTATGCGATTGAGCATGAGACGTTTATACTTGGTGATCTGCTTGGGTCCACCTTCGACCACGACCACGTTGCAGTCGCGGAACATCATCACGCAGCCAGAAAGATAGAGCTGCTTCGCGTTTGTCTCAACCTTGAATTTCTTAGACGCGTTGTTACAGAGATCGCGAATTCTGAAAAGAAAAGAGGGTTTGTTGTTATTTAATTGGCCGATCAGCGTAAAATGGTATTATTCTGTTATATCTACTGAGAAAATCAAACTATAGTCACTGCTGTGAGTCACAAAATATAATAATTGGAATGATATTCATTGAAATTCAGTTACTATTTTTATTTCAAATAAATATACTAAAAATTATTGCAAGATATGATCAATTTAACAAGCTTTTATTTTAATTACTCATTTGTTTTTAGATACACTTGTCTAATTGACCAGATGTATTAAAATTCATCATGTATGCCATTTTTAACATTCTGGAAGGAGAGATTGAGCTTGCTCTTTTCTGATGTTGGCTCAAATGAAAACTTGGACTTGGGTCCTTAAGGAACTTGATCCAAGTCCTTGTATACTTTTGTATTTTCTTAATAATGAAAAATAAAGAAATATGCTTTTACTTATTTTAAGCAAATAAGTTTTCATTTTTTCCCTCACTGATTTCCTTGTATATAAACCTCACGGCAAAAATTTTATTTTTAAAAATGTATCTATTGTAAGTTTATCTTACGTTTTATTAAATTATTTCATAATAAATTTAACAATATAGGACACTAATCAGTACTAATACTTTTAATTGTCTTTTTTTTAATTTACATCTAGAATTACTAACTTGAATTTTTACTAAATTTTCTCTTTTAATCCTACTTAAATTATTAAACTCAATTTTAAAAATTGATGTAACTCTTTCAAAATTCCTCTTAATTCTATACAACAATCACTACTCAAAATACCTGAAGACAGCAACGTGTACACCAAGGGATGTATCCTCCTTAATTTTCCTCGCCTTCTTCTCACGACGCTGATCGACCGTCAGCCTCCTAGCTGCATTAGCATCTTCATGAGCCTTTAGTCGTTTCGCCATCTGTTGACGTACATGAGCCTCAATCTTGGTCGGATCCTGAACAGCCTCTGTGCCCAGTACGCGCATCAGATTTGAAATTCGAAGCTTGGGCTCAGGCGGTGGTTCTAGACCCAGACGAATCTTCTCCTGCTCTTCCTTCCAGGCTTCACGACGGTTCTGTCGACGCAGCTTCTTACGTTCTTTCTTGGTGAGGAATACCGGCATGTATACAGGTTTTAAGGGATCGGCTGGAAGAATTGTTAGAATTAGAGATTTGTGATTGTTTTATCTTTTTGTGATAGCAGGGTAAAAATAAATGATAGATATTTTAGGACCATTACATTTGAAAATAAGAAAGTTTATGCAAGTCTCGTATGTAAGATTAATACTATAGCACTTTACAAGTCTTGTGGTAAGAATGATGGTCAAAATTTGTAACAAGAATATTATACTTTTTATTCATTTATCAGAATCTAATCGTAATTTTGCAATCAATGATTATTAAAAGTATTGATGTATGTTTTTAATATAATTACTGCAAGTTTATTAACTTAAGTATTTGAATCAATGTGTGTTAATTAGTAAGTACTTACTTGGTGGTCTCATTTGTGCAGGATGCTCTACAAGGTTGGTTATTGTAGATTTTTTAATATCTGAGTCGTAAGTATCACCCTCCAGAATGACAGAGTCCCACCATTCAACATTTGGAACTTCTTCATTGAGAGCTTCTGTTTTTGGCGCAATCAAAGCCAATTTTGTTGCTGAACTAATACCAGTTTTTCTGGCAATTTGACTGATTTCATTTTGTAGTTTTTCTAATTGAGCCTTCATTCTTATCCTCTCTGCCATTTGTACAAATTTTCCAGGCTCGTGGAATTTCAAAGCTCGCTTATTTCTTATTGCAGACTTTACTCCTGTAAAATTTCATAAATTAAATAAATAAATTTTATATAGCATTTAAGGACATCTAAATTTATGTAAGTAGTATGATAATACTGTGACTTTTAAAATTAAATGTAAAATCTATAAATTAAGGTAAAATAATTAGTTTTTTAAATATTCACCTATGCGTCCATCGAAAAAGTGTTTTTCTTGGAAATCTTCAGGTCCTTTTGTATCTTGCATTTGAGCCTTGAATTCTTCTCTTTTCTTTGCTCTTATATTAGCTTTTAACGTTGGAACAACTTGTGTTAAGTGGACTTCTTTACCAGTAATATCTACAGTTCTTCCAGATTCGTCAAGAATCAAGGGCCTTGGTTTATCTCCACCTTGTGAATTATTAGCCAGTAGACCAGATTTTAGTTTGTTTTGAATTTGTGCTTGCAGTGCAGCTATTTTCATGGCCTTTTCAGAATCAGTTTTACTCAAGAAACCTTGATTATAAACTGAACCTACTGATGATAAAGCTTCTTTATTCCTCAACAAAGGTCTCACAGACTCCATGTCTTCAGGTCTTACTTTTAGTGCTCTTTTTCTCTCCTCAATTTCTTTTTGTGCATTAGCCATGATGTTACTGATCTAAAATAATAAATTTACACATAACATAATCGAACAAAGCAAAAGATTAAAATAAAAGTAATAATAATAAAAATAGTAAAATTAGTTACCTTATCTTTGGATAAATTATCACCTTTGGAACCATCATCTTTGCCTTTCGATCTTTTAGAATCCTTATCCCTATCCTTATCTCTGTCGTCAGCATGTGATCGCTTCCTTGATTTGTGAGTAGCCCTCATATCATCATAAACAATGAATATTTTTTCAGCTACCTTTGTCGCTTTCTTGTCCTCAAGTAGAGCGGATAATTTATCTGAAAAATTATAATTTTTTAATATACTACATTAACCAATAAATAATATTTATAACTATTATATAATTATTTTTTAGCAATAATGTATATATATCTAAATGATGAAGTTAACACTTTTTATTTTGTCTCAAAGTATTATAGTTATTCTTTTTGTGTATATTATTAGATTTATGAACACTTCTTTGATTTCTTTTATACCATATAGATCGTACTAACTATAACACGCACATTTGATGTGACAGCAGTACTATCACATTTAGTAAACAAATATTGTATTTTTTCAAAACTTAAGCTCATAAATATCAGTTTAAACAATTTAATTATGGAAAAGTAATCAACCAATACACATTATGTTGCAAAATAGCAAAAATCTATGCATCAACACCTATACGTTGATATGTATCCAACCCCAGTTCGCACACTTACACAACAATCCTAACAACTGCTATCAACCTAATAATTTAACAATTTGAATAAATAATAATAAAAAATTAAAAAATGTCAAGTACTCTGTACTCACCCGCAGTTTTGCGTCGATCATATCCAGAGGCAATACAGTTGACGGCGGTGGTGACGATCGAAGACTCAGTGAAGCCGAGGAACTTGCTCACCGCTCGCTCGATTTGGGGCTTAAGCTCCTCTATCTCACGGCGCGACAGGTACGACGACATTGTCGACCGGATTATATCACGACGACGACAACGATAAAGTACAATATCTAGAAGTTCACGGGAATCGAGAAAACACCGAAGCGCTTAACCTCAAAGACTCCGAGGTTAGATCTCGCGACAATGACGAGTGACCAGATGTGTTAGTGTGAAGGGGAAGAGCGGGAAGAAACTGATAAAAAAGGCGAGAAACGATTATCTGAATGTGCCCCGACCTATCGAACGACTCTAACGCACAAGGCGGGGAAAAGGTGAAATGCTTCCGCCACGGCTCAGGCGCGAATTACAGGTATAGACTGTAAAAGCGGGAAGTATGAATAAATTGATTGGAGTTGATCTTGATAAAAAATAAATAGATTGATAGTATATATGTTGGAGCTTATTGACTATATTTTATTCTTATTATTCAGTTTAAGAACTTATTCAATATTTAACAGACTATTTAATGTCAAAAACTTGACGTGATGTTAAAATAGCACTGCTTTAATAATTACTTCTATTTAATACTTAGTTTTGAGCATATATAATATAATTAAAATCTTTTTTCTTTTTTTTTATTCATCAATTATTTTTACGACTTCATTGCATAAATAAATTTCTTTTCACCTTGACGTTATAATTTATTATTATAAATTCCATTATCACACGCATAAACGTATTTAAAAATATTTTATTTATTTGTCTACGTTATTTATTTCATACCATAACATCTCGGTCGAGTAAAAGCATTACCGTAAGTTCATATCTGACTCATTCTAATAAATCAAAGCTTGCGCGGTACAACCATATAACTACATATATGCATGCATTCGACACACCTACACGTGGCTTTGCTGAAAATTTAAAAGATTTTCTACCTTTCTTATCCTCTGAATACCATGAAAATAAACGATTTGTTTGAAAGTAAACTTTTTCTCACTGTTACAATTCTAAAAAAAAAAGAACCCAAAAACTATAACAAAATCCTTGTATTTCTCGATTGATAAAAACCGTCCCTCCGTGTCCTTTCGCACCCATCGTATGATTCACTCTTGTTTAACATAAATAAAAACTTTCATCTCATGCGCAACAACAACAACATCTGCACTGCACCCACTCAACTTAGCGTCACGCGCTCTCAGGTCTCGTTGCGATCTCGAATCTTCGGCATTTCGGATTTTTTTTTCCCCCGACTCTCTTATCACCCGCGTCGCTTGCGGATCCTTTCTAATGCGATTACGTATAAAATATATGTGTCTGTGTGTACAACGGGTACATGTACATATATATACACGCTCGAGGCGGCACGTGAATGAAACGGGAAAGGCGCGGAGGATGTCTCGGGAGCGCGCCAAGGACGTGCACGTATATATATATACTTAATATATACATATAGACGCGAGTAAAATCTCTCTCTTCATATTCCATTGAATTCGTGGTGTGTGCGCTGCGACGTGTTGATACGAGCGTGCTACATAATGATGGCCACGACGACGACAAGCGAGCCACGTGCACGTGCAGGTAAACAGTTTTTCCTTCAGTGGGTCGTGAAGGTGGTGGTGGTATGGTTTCGGGACCACTTTTTCCCAGAGATGTGGGGGTGGAGTTATTTTCAATGTTATAATTTTTGGTATAATATATGTGTGTAATTTTGGGGTGAGCCAGCCCCAGAATTTGAGTAAACTAAAACTTTTATGAAATTAATATATTTTTATCCTGGTAGAAATTTGTCTATTACGAAATGGTCAAAAAGTTAGTAAATAGATAGAATAAATGGTTAGATAATGGCCACGTTTTTTCCTCTATTATTTCATCGATTTAATAGATTCTAAATAGAATGGCATAATCTCAAAATATTCAATTTAATTTTGCATATAGAGTTGACGTTACTTTTAAAATCATTTAAATCGTGCCATAACAACAACCCCTTTATTAGCTATTTCCTAAGCACCATTTTCACCTTTTTTTAATACCTTTAAAATAGTCTAGAACAACACCTCGTGTAGATTTGTAATAAAAACTGTTTATTTTTTAGTTTATTAATTTAGTCGAAATACGGAAATCGAATAATGTGAGAAAAAGCATTTCAGCTACTTATTAGTAAAATATATAGAGTGGATTTCTATCAGGGTACCTGATTGGTTGATGTAATTGGTAAGGTTATGGATTTTAGAAAAAAAAATGGATTTTTATACATTATTTTATCAAAATTGTATCTTAACTACCTGCATTAATTTGGAATTATCTACATATATAATGATGTATAAATTAATGTTCATTTTTCTTAGATATTTCAAATAATCACTTTTTATAAGTATTCATTCAAAATTGAGAGGTTTCAAAATTAACGCAATACCGTCATAATCTTTCTACGAGTATCCTGTTTAAATAAAAAAATATTCAGATATTATTTGAGTAAATAAATAAACCGTAACGTTGATAAGTAAGAATTTGCATTTTTATTATTTTGATCTAATTTTTCAAGTAGCATATAAATGGCAATACTAATAAAATCCCTCAAACAATTTTCTGAGTATATATATAGCATTTATACACCACGAATGACATCACACCTACATTTTTCCAAATAAATGTTTGAAAGTTAATTTATTAAATTAATGTCATCAAGTTGATTCTAGAATCAACATAACCTTGAAATAATCTTCACCTTCATCCAACACTTTCCTCTTTAACCGTCATAAAAAGTTAAACTTCAATCTCATACTTTCTGTATACACGTATACCTTACCCCTCAAAACCATAAACCTCATTGTTCCTCGCCAAGCTCCAAAATTTCACCAACCGCACAAACTTTCGAAACAACAATTCATCAAAAGAAACGAAACAACAGCGCGCGCGCGTTACGCGCGTCTCCCAAATTTGGCGGCGCGTTTGAAAGCAGCCGCGCGCGCGCGTCTAGACGATTATTACCCGAGGTGTAGGCGCGCACGCGTTCGTATATAATACACAGCTATATACCGGTAAAAAAGGAAGACACACACGTATATATATGAGGTATGGTTACGCGCTTCTTTGTTCGTTAGTAGCGAGTTTCGTAAGCGTTTGATGCTTGTAAAAAGAAGAAAAAGAAAAACCGAAGGTGCGGAAAGAAAGTATATATGTACATGTATATATATATATATATATATACACACACACACACACACACACACACACACACACACACACACACACACACACA
>JAYJLV010112232.1:0-11197 GCA_036873485.1 Torymus texanus | reverse complement strand
GGAGGGCGGAGAGAGAGAGAGAAAGAGAGAGAGAGAGAGATAGAGAGAGAGAGAGAGAGAGAGAGAGAGAGCGGTAATGAGTTTTTGAAAGATAACTCTCGACGTCTTGCTTTGATGCTGCTGCTGCAACGTGGATTTTCTATCGCTACTGCTGTGTACATATAGAGTCGCAGGTTGCTGCTACAGCTTCTTTTTTTTTTACGCTGCGGTGGTAGCCGATACTTTGCGGACGTTAATCTGGAAGTCGATATCGAGCGGGGATGAGAGAGAGGCCGAGGCCACAGCAGCAGACTTTTTTCATGTGCGCGAGAGGGAAGAGAGGCTGGGCGGCCAGAGGCTTTGCGTTGGATAAGCCTTTGTAGAGTAATGGAAAAGTACAGTTCTTATTTCTTTTTTTTGTTTTTTTTTAGCGATGGTGGGATTTGGGATGAAGGGTGACGCTCTTTGTGGGTGGATCGGTTTTACGAGGGATTTTTTGTTCAAGGGGTGCGGTCTATGGGTTATTAGTAATGCGGGGCGTCATCGATGCTTGAGTTGTGGAAAGTTAAATGTGATAAATTGATCTTGGATACTTGCGAGTAAATTATTGCATTAATTTCTGTTAAATGAGTGGTTTCCTTTGTTTTTAATGTCAATTTAGTTGTAACTAAAATTTATTTAAAAAAAAAAAGATAAATTTTACATATATAAATCAAACAATATTTTTAATGAAAATGAAAAGATTATCTAGTATAACTGACGCATTAAAATGATTTTGCAACCCCAGAGGAATGTTCTAATTTGATAAAGAAATGAAGGAAGCGGCCGAATGAAATCTGCATTTTTATCATATACCGTACGCGTGTCACACGCAAAATTTACAAAACGAAACTCCTGTTGAAATTCGGAATTCCTTTGTGCGCGCGTGTGTCAGACGTATACACGAAAAAAACCGGGGGAACGGTAAACAAAAAATGAGCGTTTCATCTACAAGTCAATACGTCGTCCTCTCTCGCTCTCTCTCTCTCTACCTCTCGCTCTCACTCTCGCGCCCCCGACCAATATTGACTTTCCCGTATGCGTACGTCATACATAAATTAAAACAAAAAGGATGGTGAAAAAAAATGCCAAAAGCAAACAAAAGTTTCCAAAAGCGTCAAACGAAAAAAAAAAGTTCGAAAATAAAACGCGCTTGCGCACAAAAGCTCGACTCGTCCTCTCCCCCTCTTCCACGCGTATATGTGCGCGCGCGTAGAAACAGAGACGGAAAATGTAAAAAAAACTTATCGATGTCGGGCGCGAGCGCACACACAGGCGACTGCATTGTCGCCTCTGTACAAAATAAAAGCCGCGTTCGTAAAATGCGATCGCGTTACCAGCCTGACATTTTTACCATTCCTTTTTCTTTTTCTCCTTTTTTTCTCTTTCTTTCAACGTTGGATATTAATATTTAAACATGTTAATTCGAGTTGAATGGCGACGGAATTATTTTTAGATGAGTCCGACTTTTCGACGAGTGTATTTCAGCTAAGAGGAAGTAATGTTTACTCGAAATGTTTCATTTTAAATTATGATTCGGGCAAAACATGTCGTACAAGTATTTCTAACACATTTTAAAATTTTCCAACAATTCGTAATTTGATATTTGATATTTGATATTTGATATTTGATATTTGATTCAACGGATACACGGAGATAAATTTTCGAGTAAATTTTACCAGTTGGCTTGGTAGCCAACGTACAGACTGCCAAAACCCCAAAAATTACCCGTTTTTTTAGTAAAATTCATTAGAATTGTAGTAATTTTTCCTATAATTCTAATAAATTTTACTAGAAAAACTGGTAATTTTTAGGGGTTTGGCGGTCTATACCTCGGCTACCAAACCAACTGGTAAAATTTACTCAAAAATTTCTCTCCGTGTAGCGAAAAGACTATTTACGCAGTTATTTTTCGTAAAGCTGAACAAAACTTTTCAAAGTTATAATCTTTTTCCGTACTCTTTTTTAAAAAATGTTCACTTTTACAAACACGCAGTTTTCAAAACTATTTTTCAAACTTTCCACGTATAAAATAATAAAGCCGAGCCCCCGTTAGTGGATCAAACACAAAAGCTACAGATTTTATCCGGCTAAACTAAAACCCTGCTCGATACAATTTCATTTAAATAATATCCACTCGATAAAACGAGATAATGATAAGCAGTAAAAATCATCCTCCTCCTCCAACCACACCTAACCATCGAATTTCCTCGACCATCATCCATCCTACTCAGCATCGATCCCCCCAAAAATCGATACTTCTCCGTCTACTCTCTCTCTCTCTCTTCCACTCACCCCACCCTCCTCGCAAACTTTCCACTTGATCCGGCATTAACCGCGACAAGAATCCCGCCATCTCTCTCTCTCTCTAATACACCACCGTCTGCTCTCTCGCCTCGCCAGTAGCGCACTCTGTATACCCACTTCTCACACGCTGCGAGCAAGTAAGGGGGGGAGGGCAAAGGGCTAAAAGTCACCCTCTCCTACTCCCCAGCGCCTCTCTCTCTCTTGGAAAAAAGCGACGCTGCCACCGCCGCCGCCGCGCGCGCGCATCCTCTCCCCTCTCGTTGCTGCAGCAGCAGCAGCAGCAGCAGCGTTTGCAACTCTCTGCGCGCGACACAATGTCGTCGTAGAGTCGAGCGAATTCGGCGGCAGCGGTTGATATTGATCGCCCCCGCGTTCTCGCGCACTCTGCGCAGTATAACGAGAGGAGGGGAGAAGGTATCTGCGTCGTTATCGTGCGCGCGAGAGCCATGCGCGCGTGCGAGAAAGAGAGAGATAGATAGACAGAGTGGTAGTAGTAGAAGTAGTAGTAGTAGTAGGTGCTCTCGATTGCATTTTTATCTCTCTGTCCGCGAGAGCGCGAATGTGCGGCCTTTTTGCGGCGAATCGCACCGGGAAGAGTATATAGCGGTAGAGGGGTTATAGGAGGGAGAAGAGGACTGTTCGAAGAGAGGGAAGATGAAGAGAAGAGTAGATTGCGCGGTGTGTGTGTGTGTGTATATATGGCTGATTGGAATGAGTATATGAGACACACGCGTAAGGATCGAGAGGGTTTATGTTGTCGTTTTTCGTGTTTTTACAGGGAACTTTGCGCTTTGTAAATAATATATCGTCGCACCAGCTGCATAGGCGCTTGTGTGCTATTCCATCTGGGCGATGAGAATTCATCAGCGCAGTGGGGAGGGAGAGAAATCGTCGACGCAGCGCAGTAGGGAAATTCGGCCAAATGAAAAAGTTTCTTTCTCTCCCACCCATCGTGTTTTTCCACATATACCTCTTCTTCTCTCCACTCGGCGAGCCCTGGAATTTACCCAGCCTGCGCACACCCGCTCGGCAGAGAATAAGGGGAAAAAGAGAGTCGTCGTCGTCGTCGTCCTCGTCCTCGTCTCTGCAGCATACGTGTGTATGTATGTATGTGCGTCCTGGCTGCTGCTGCTGCTGCGCGTGGTGTGCCAGTCCGATAAACGCCTGCGCACTTCATTTCTCGCGCTTTTTATTTTCTTTCTCTACCTTCCCCTCACCCGCTCTCTTGCTCTTTCTCTCCTCCTCTTCTTTCGCCGCGTGTATATATACGTGTGCGTCCGTTTGCGTAATGGTCGGGAGAGGATCGAAAGTCGAGTCCGCGCACTCGCGGGGCCATGTAGCGAAGAAGAGAGGGATACTGGCTGGGGAAATTTAATTTTCGCGCGGCTGGAGTGGATTTTTTTCTTCTTCGCTTTCATTATTATTATCCTCGCCTCTTCCGAGCTTTCGTGCGCGCCGATTCCTTTTTAATGAGTTTTAAAGGCCCCGAGTGAGAGAGAGAGAGAGAGAGAAAAAGAGGCGAGCTGTGCGAGTGGGATTTCCATTGTAGCGAGGGATCGAATATTCGCTCGTATGTATTGATTTTGTTTCGGGGCGAAAAGAGAGAGAAAGAGAGGCGGATTGGTTTTAAATTTTGATTGGGATTCGGGGGAAGAGGTATATATACGTACGAGCCTTCTTTTGTTTTTGTTTGATTCGCGCGTTACCTGGAATTTTTGGGAACAGCGAGAGCGCGCGCGCGTTCTTTTTTTTGCATATATAGTCATGGATTTTTCCGTATTGGGATTTATTTGAGCGAAATTTCGACGCTGTATATTGTCGGGATAAAATTTTTTCCACTCTCCCACTGCGGTGATTACGGTTTCTCGGAGCGATAATGAATTTATATTCGCAAAAAAAGTTACACTTTTGTTATGAGGACGCGCAACAATAGCAGCGACAAATATTTCGAAACAATTTCCACCAAACAATAATCGTAACAATCGTCTATATGTACAGCTCTGCTGCGAGGGAATTATTTGATACACTCCAGCACGCGAGTCGGACAAGATCGATTGCAAAACTTTATAATCCCAAAATCAACAGCAACAAAAACGCTCGCGCGTATACAATGAAAACCTGCCCAGCAATTTTACTCAACGGGTAGCGCCATAAACAACATTTGATACGCGAATAAGCCACCTTTCATTTGCCGACGCAGAAATATGTTTTCACTCTCCCGTTTCTTTCTTTCATAAACCCATTTTATTCTCTCTCTTTTCCCTCACGCGTTGCACTTTGCTCGTTCTCCCCTTTTTATACATTCGACTACTCGGCCGCTCCCCCATCGTCGTACTCGTCAAAATTTCTCGTGAAAATTTTCCACTTTTTCCATTCTCTTTCTGTGTGCTATCTCCAACTCCCTTTGCACACTGAATTTCCGCTGACTTTCAGAGAGATCATTTCTTTTTTTTCTTTGCCTAACAGAAGAAGAGATATTTTGAAAAAGTTATCGCGAGCTACGGACGAAGTGCCACCGGCTGAGGTTTTATGCGCGTTTAAAAATTTAAGGAGGGATTGTTCGCTTCGAGTGTTGGAATCATCTGCGCCCGTTACTTTTATCGCGAAATCGAGTGGTAAAAGCCTGTTCAGCTTCACTGTTTGAAACAAAGATATATATCTTTCTCTCTCGCATCGTTCTGCCATTATTCATGATAAACGCGCAAAACCGCTTTGAACAATCTCTCAATTCAACAAAAATGTTTTTACGTCGTTCCTTTCCATACAGCTACATCGCTCTTTTTACACGTTCACCCCTGCCCCCACGCGTTAAAATTCAGCTCGCGCACTGCTCTCGACCGCACAATTTCCACCTGCGCCCACTATACACCCTCCACAAAAAAAAAATGCTCTCCTCTCACCCAAACACGCCGTGTACATTCTTGATCCGCACTTCTCTCTCTCGGACATCAGAGCGTTTCACGCTCGCCGTTAACCCTGCATTGCATCGAGGCCTCGTGTATTTTTGAAAAGCCCTCTCAAAACAATGAGATCGAACGCGTTGCTGCTGTTCTACCAGCGACGCGAAAAAAAAAAATTAAAATCGCACGCGTCGTCCCTTTTTTTCCTCTTTCTCTCGTTTTCCACCGACGCCGGTCGTAAAACGTGAAATTGCGTTTTATTGACTTTCGCTTCCATGGCATGCGGGCGCGCAATGAAAGTCGCGTTGTTGAAAATGACGAAGCGAGAGACAAAAAGAGCGTCGAAGAGGCGAGCAGGACGACGCTTGATTCGTTATAAATGAAAAACTGATACTCGTTATATAGCGCGTGAATTATTATATATTTTTCGTTGTCTAAAGCGCTCGGGTGTGAAGGTGATTTCGTTTGTGGCTGAGCGACCGGTGAGAAAGTGCAAAATTACAGATAAACGTCTTTATATTCTATGCCTTTTTAAACTTTACAAGCAAGGGTATAAGATCTGCGGTCGACGATGATTATCGTAGATTCAACAATTTGAATAACAAGCGCCTTAACGGCCTCTATAAAACGTCATAGACGAGAAAGCGCTTTCCTTATTCGCTATGCAGATATAGTTCAACCTATAGTTAATAATCGACAAGAACAAACGTAGAGTCGATTAACTCCGTAAGATACACACGTACATATCAATACCAATGGTTTTAACGTTAGACTGATTATTTACAAGTAGGTAAAAGCAGTCCTTCCCCCTCCCTGCTTTGATGCACACCATTGCCAGTGTAGTACTAGTAATCCAGGTCCTTGGAATAATCGCGATCAAGATGCGCACGAATCCATTATCGGCGCGACCACCAAATCAATACACATACACACGCGCGTGTATATAATACATACACAAGCTTCATCCCTGATCCTGTAATGTTACTATATAGACGCGCGTTATAGCCGCGCGTCGGACAATATTGACGTGCCGTGACGCTCAAAACACGAGAGCAGCTGTTTGCCCATTCCTTGTACATGCATGTTTATATATCTATATAGCCTATTGTTTCGCTAATGAATCTATACATATAGATATATTCAAGAGGGCACGAGAGGGTGTAATTTTAATAGACGACGTCTATGTCGATATTGACCTGCCCGGTAATTCGTTTGCAAAGTAGCAGGTAGCTATATAGCACAAAAGTAATATAATCCTGGAGGTATCCTAGTCGTTATAGGATTGCACGTGAGTAGTCCGTGTGAACGGTACACAAGCAAAGCTGTAAAATTCTCCAGGTATAAACGAGGATATAATGGGAGGTTAATTTTTACAACTGTTAATTGCGTCATCCTTTGTTTACAGCTCTAATCCAATTATCCCCCGATGTTAAAAATTTATGTACGCGTGTCAGCTCCTTCACTGCGCCTCTATTGTCTGGTTAATGCACCTATTTTCAGGTATCTGTATATGTTTGTCCGCTCGATGATCTCCAGTGAAACTATGCTGTACGTCCGGGCGTACAATATGGGTCATGAGCATCGTGCTGCGATTCATTATGCACCTAGTTAGCTGCTGCTTCAGGGCGATTTGGGGCTTGAGCTATCGGTCATCTCTCGACCCGTTCGAGTATACTGTGTATACAGAGAGCTTCGATTTCAAGATTGTTTCCGACTTGTGTCCGGAATATCGAAGATGGAAGGACTATTAAGTTTTAACTTCTAGATATCCCAACAGTTTGTTACAACGAAGTTGCCTAGTTTTAATCTCAATTTTAGAGGAATATAATGATTATGAGGATCGAAGGTCATTTCATTATTGAAATATATACTGGTCGCATATGATTTAATAATGTTTTTTCAATTACAATAAAACTCATTGTGGTTCGTATTTTTTTTTTATCCAAATCAATAAATCAAGTATTAATTTCGCGATTGAATTGTAAAGCACAAAGCAACGATGACACGACATGAATACTTTTTTTTTTAATGTATCGCCGCGTTACAGTAATAAAGCGTACTTGGAAAAAACGGCCTTGACTGATAAGCCAGCAGGAAAGTAATTAAAATCGCCCGCGCAATTTAGCGTCGAGAGGCCGCCTCGCGGCGGCACAGGTTATATATACGAATAAATCCAATAACCGCGCATTCGCGCGTGCGATTGCCAAGGAGCGTAAGCTCTAATTAACTTCTGACTTTACGGGAGATTTCTTTGAAGCTCTGTTTGTTGGGATAAAGCGAAACATTTGCTGTCAATAAGGAAAGAAAGAGAGAGAAAGAGAGAGAGAGAGAGAGAGAGAGAGAGAGAGAATGATGATTTTTTCGAGATATTCAAAAAAGAGTCTCTGAATATAAACGAGGAGGACTGATTGTTTTAATTCTGAAAAAGATGATTTGAAAAATAAATGAAGAAAAAAAAGAATATAATTAACACATTTAGTGCAAACAAAATCTTATGAATATTAAAATCCTTTGGTAAAATAACAGAAAAAGACAAACTACAAATCAATATTCGACCTCACAAACAGCTATAATATATTATCGAGCAAAAGAGTCGAGTATATCGATTACACAAACACCGGAAAAACCCCAGAGTACGACACATCCTAATTGCGCCGAATTACTTCTGTCTCTCTCTCTGTCTATATATATATAAATAGCCAACAGGCGACTGCTCTCTGAGTCACACGAAATGTACGGGAAATTCCTCCCTTCGTTGAGGGCTCGTATATATTCGGGCTCACGCGCTCTATACTACACCAGACCAGCCATATACATTCGTATATGTATCGTTCGTTCAAGGTCACGCGCGTCCGAAACGGCTTTCGCACGCCTGTGTGTATATACGCGTGCCATTCCATAAATGCCGCGCTACGTTTCGATTACGATTATGCGGGATTTCAATCGCGAGAGGTTTTTCCCTCCCCCCGATTTCGATCGGTTTTATACCAAAAGCTCTTTGGCTGCCGCCACGAATTCGCCTGTGATTACAGTTCTAGGGATTTAGGGGTGTTGGAGTGTCTGGATTATGACTCGAAAGAGATACAGAGGGAGGGGGGAGGATGAACGGTAGAGGAGTGAGTGTGGAAGCGAGGAAATATATTCTATTTATATTCGCGCGCAAGCGTTGTGTGTACGTAGTTTGCGTGCTATTGCGTCATACCGCGCGATATTTATCAGCGCTCTAGTTTGGATCGTAGATCAAACTTTATTAGGAATTAAATTTCCGCTTTCCGTGAGGGGGTTTAAAAATAGGTGGCGCGAATGCCGATGTCGAGTAGATGTTCCAACTGATATTTGTCAATGTCACGTATTATTATTTTCTTTGTAAATATCATTCGCATGGAATCGTATTCAATCTAGCATGATCAGATTATTTTTAGGACATTTTAATAAGTAATTGCAGTAGTTATTTAAGAAATGACAGATATTTGAATTTCATAAATGAATTATTTAAAACGTTGAAAATTATTAATTTGAAAAATTCTTCTTCCAAAAAATTAATATAGTATAATAGTAAAAATGAAACTATTTAAAAGATTTTTTTGATCATCCATAAAATATGATCACATGTCAATAACAAGCGATTACGTAAGACCTCGAGCTCGAAAGTGCTTCTCATTATGAAGACACTAATTTTCTTAGAACAGCGCAAGAGCTATTTTTAACGTTTCTTCGGTAGCAATAAATGTTAATGAATTTCTGCCGCAGCGTTTCGAAAAGAATGGGCGCTTCGTTAAAAAACTGAAAGGATCATCTGTTAATATTAAAAAAGTATAATTTATTAAAATTAATCGGCATAATTTATAACTTCGAAATTTATGCGAATACTCAGGTTCAACTTTGCCGGCCATTATGCAAAGCCATTCGAAATTTCTGTAATAAACTCAACGAGAAAAAGACAAATCGTAAGACGCGTCAAGAAGCCCGAGCGAGATAGGAAGATTATTTCGTCAGGAGAGACCGCACACGTATCGAAACTTTTTTTATTGGGTAAATAAAGCAGATTTACTAGGGTCAACATTCGAATTGGTTCCAGTGAATCCAAAAGCTGAATATAACAGTGTTTCGAAATTTGGTAAAAGTATAAAATTTCTTAAAATCACACGCGCTAGTTTGCCCCGTTTAATTAATTTATACTTTGATTATACAAATTACGGGTGTGACTGTGTGTACATTACGTATAGTTTGTTTGCGCTAAAAGCTGTTTTCTTTCCATTAGAAAGTTATAGATTAATGAACCGAGTTACGCAAACGCGACTTTTATTGTGACTTTTCATTGGGTTAACGCATCTCTTCCAATTGAATAATTACTTATCCACCCAGAATAAACGAAAAAAAGAACTGTCAACTATTCGCTATTCAAATTAAGCCGTAAACCGAAAATCACTACTGTGCGAGCGACACGCGTCGGGCGTTTAAAAGGCCCCACCTCCTTCATAAAATAGATTTATTCACCCCGTCCCTGTTACACCGAATTTTAATTCAAACACTTCCATGTTTCCATTCTCCATCCCATCCATCCGCGACGTGAGCATTTTTCCCTCTTCGCGCAGACGCGCAAAACGTCTTTCCATCTCCGTCTCTCTTTCTCTTCCTTCCTTCTCATCTCCAAGCAAGAGAGCTAAGACTATAAAAAAAGGTTTTACGACGCGCCTCAAGGACGCGTCGAGAGAGAGAGAGAGCGAGAATCTCGAATCCAGATGTGGCATCGTCGTCGTCGTCGTCGTCGTCGTCGTCGTCGTCGTCGTCGTCTCCGGAAATGCCTTGGCTCGGCGCTCTTCGTAGCCAGGAAAATCTACGCCCCCTCCCGAAAAGCCGGGGGTTCGATGACCCCTCGCACACGACGCCGTGCGGCTAGTGTGCGCGCGCACGGTGAAAGTGAAAGTTCTCTCTCTCTCTCTCTCTCTCTCATTCTAGTAGTGGCGGTGCGGAGTGCGAGAAAGTCGACGGACGAAAATAGGTATCCTTTTCGAGAGGTGATCGGGGCCACAGAGCCAAGCCAACGACTATACTACGTGCAATTAGCGAGGTTTGCGCACGCTCGATCGAATGGATTAGGCGGATCGAGAGCGCGGTTGTTTGGACGGTGTGTTTTGTGGCCTCCGAGGGGTTTCAGCGTCATGTCGAGAATCCTGTACGGAGAGAAATTTATTATAATGAGAAGTGGGACTTTGGGATTTATGGCGTTTCGAAGCGATTAATTTGTATGGAATATTATCTAGCCGATTATATCTTGGAGTTCAACGAAGTTTTCAGGGAAAATCACTGTAGATTGAATACTTGTAAATCCAAGAGACAAAAACTAACTTAATTAATTTGAATTAGCTCTTTAGTATTAGTAAAGACTCCAAAGCCAATTCCCTCTCATAAAATTTTCAGCCTCCGCGGTCTCAGCCTATTTGCGCTCTCACGCATTCGCGCCACGGTGAAACCATACATCAAACACTCATCATCTCGCCATCGGCAATCAGCCTATGCGATGTGGTGGTGGGTCCGCCTGTGCGTGCAACGTCGTATAATACACGCGGACCCACCGCTGTAACTCGATCAAACAGCTCTCACCACCACTGCGGCGGCGTTCGATCCGCGCACGACCGTAACGAATTCCCTACTTAACCCTACACCGGCAAACCTCATTACACCGAGCGTCCGGAGAGTGTGAGAGAGGGAACAATGGGAGCCGGCCTTGAGCAAACGAAAAACCGCGAAATCGCCGAAATGAGCGATCGATAAAATGTCCCTCCTCCTTTAGCCGCCCCACACACAAGCAGTGAGAAAGAGCGATAATTAATTATCGCGCGCTCGCTTGCGTAATGGTATTACGGTTGCGCAAACGCGGCTCTCCCGAACTTTCGGTCCTCTCTCTCTCTCTCTCTCTCTCTCTCTCTCTCTCTCTCTCTCTCTCTCTCTCTCTCTCTCTCTCTCTCTCT
>JAYJLV010112211.1:0-11199 GCA_036873485.1 Torymus texanus | reverse complement strand
ATTTTACCAATTCATTGGTATTAATAATAATATTAATAATTGTTAATACCTATAAATAATACTTATTACTATCTCAAACCAAACCTTAATTAACATTTATTTACAGTTTTTTTACAGAAACGATTTTCACTAGGGTTATATTGAATTTGACCTTATATAAGAATCTCATAGTGCATAATCACATATGAGTGTACGTGCGGGCGTACACTATCGTACTCGACATTTTGAAAACGTATCAACTGTAGAAATTCTCTACAAATAACTATAATATTTCGACTTCAAATATTTCATATTTCTAACATTATTTTAGTAAAAGTAGTTTATTACTATTTTAAAGCTGTTTCTAGATAGAAGCAAAACTAAATTATAATTTGAAATGTAAAACGGTATATTCAAAGCCATCTAAGTTTTATTATCGCATGTTAAATCATTTTAAAAACTGAACTAAAACTCTGCAGTTTACATCATCCCCATGAGCTTTAATCATCGATGTCATCGTCCTTTCTATGCCGCTATACTATAGACTGTGAAATACTTATCTGCTATTTTCTTGTCGTGGCGACATAAACAATCGAATGAATAAAAATGAAAACAATGACTTACCGGTGCAGCCGTCGAAGGAAAGGCCGTAGTGTTCCTCGGCGCAGTGATCACAGCGCGGGCCAACGGCGCCCGGGCTGCAGGAGCAGAGCCCGGTGACCGGGTCGCATTGTCCGTCCGCGGCGCCGACGCCGCAGTCGCACTCGACGCAACCCGCGGTGACGTTACCGTAGCCCTCGACGCAGAGCGCACAGTCGCGGCCATCGAACAGCGGACGACATGGGCATTGGCCGCTGCGGGGTTCGCAAAGCAAAGACGCGCTACCCAAAAGGTCGCAGGCGCACGCTAAATAGAGCAAAAATTATGCGTTTAGTCAAGTACACACAAAGATGATATTTTATTAGAGAATTGAACAATAAACATGCGTCCGATTCTCTGTTAAAGAAATATATCTCCTTAAAACTTTGTCAAAATGATCTAGTTTACGTACTGAAAGCTGGTAAATTTTTTCAGATTGTTTAGAATTAATGTTTTTGACCTGTGTCATGTCAAAGTTCACGATGGATAATTATTCTCTGACTTATATTTACACTTTCATACAATAAAAAGGAATCTCCATGAATTTTTTAGTAGAGATAGTCCGGATCGGAATTTAATTTTCTAAATCTTTATGTTTCATTTGCACATATATATAAGTGTAAGTCTATACGTACGACTTTAAAAGTATTTTTTATTGAAAAACAGAGAAAATTTTATAAAGAAACAATATTCTTATGTCTATCGTAAAAAATGCAAATTTTAAAAAATCAGAAAAAGTTTACAAGCACCCCGTACATAAAATAGATCGTTTCCACAAAGTTTTACGGAAATCTATTTTTTTACTACTCGATTTTACAGAGAATCAGCTATACACAACCCACAGAAAAATTTTATAGGAAAAATTATTATTTTTTATAATAGCCGTGGGACAAACTCAAATTTTCATGAAAATTATTACGATTTTTTGTAATTTTTGCTATATAAGTAGAAATTTTTACTATATATTGTAGCAATTCTCATGAGAAAATCAGAATTTGGGAACATATTTTATTTTTACACAGCATTTTACATTTTACATTGAAAATTATAACAGGAGTTTATAAAAAATTTTTAGTTTTAATTTAAATTCTATATAAAATACTCTAGAAAATTAAGAGTAGAAAATGGTATGTTATACAACAAATGGGTAAGTCTGTGGTTTTTCACACGGGACAAGTTTCTCGCTTCGCTCGAGCGACATATTAGCCGCGCACGATGCGCCTACTTTTAACACATGTTGTGTTTACATTTTTTTATAACTGAGCGCATAAAACTCGACGCTAGCTATCTGTTAAACTTATTGTGTTAGCTTTTTTTTTTTTAATACCACTCTAACTTAAAAATCGCAGGTTTGAAATGATTTTTACCGCATTTGACTTTTCCACTCGTGCGTAAAACGTATCATGCGGTAAATAATTACCATCCACACCAGTGTCATAATGTACAATTTGAACGAACGTAATCCGTAAAATAAATATACAGTACTTTACTACACTATAGCTAAACAGGAATCTGAAGGTAAGTTTTATATCCTCGGTTATAAAAATAAAATGACACCAACGAAAAATTTCTAAGAAAACTAGATAACTCAATTTTCCCATTAAAAAATCATTTCAGACCCAAACAGTAATCACAATTGTTATGCATACTCAATGAAATATAATTACTTACGTAAACAGTTAAACTCCAATGGATCACCATAGTGAGCTTCTTTGCACTTCTCACATTTCCAGCCTTCCGTATTTCCACGACATTCTAGACATCGGCCAGTCTCTTGATCACATGGTCCACCAAAACACGGACATGGCTCGCACGTTTTGCCAGGAACGAGCGGATTCCCGTAAAATCCAAAGTCACATCTTCAAAACAGAATACATTTAAAATTTGATAATAACTAATCAGTGGAGTGCACTACCTTCGGGTCCTGGATTTGGCCCAAACTTTGGGATAAGTTTTTGTGTGTAGAAATATAATGAAAGCTGTAATATTAGACCCTAACGCTCAAAAAAACTCTAGTTCTCGACATTTTTAGGTTTATTTTGAAAAAAAAGTTTTGAAAAAATCCTCTTTTTGGAACGGTAGCCATCTAACTTAGGAAAGTTTTAAATCTCATTTAAATATAGAAAATAAAACTAGAGAAGATGACCTTTCATTTGCTTTTTTAAGGATTACAAAATGTTGATTTCTTCCAAAGCTATAAAAATTTCATATTAATCATCGATAGTGCACTAAAATTGATTGTTTGATTGCCTGAATATTTTGATGCACTATCGATGATTAATTTCAAACTTTTATAACATTAGAAGAAATGAACCTTTTGTAATCCATACAAAAGCAAATGAAAGGTTATCTTGTCAAGTTTTATTTTCTATATTTAAATGAGATTTAAAACTTTCCTATGTTAAATGGCTACCGTTTTAAAAAGAGGCTTTTTTCAAAACTTTTTTTTCAAAATAAACCTAAAAATATCGAGAACTATAGTTTTGTTAGCGGTAGGGTCTAATATTGCAGCTTTCATTATATTTCTACACCTAAAAGCTCATCCCAAAATTTGAGCCAAATCCAGGATCTGGTAAGAAATAGTTATAATAAATTGAAATAAAATTCCAAAACTAAACATATTATTTTACGCACTACTCGTATTTTTAAATTATTTCTCGGATTGCATTTTTAAATTGTTTCAATGCATTTGCTCCGATTGCATGGTCGACTTACATTTCACAATGATCGCCAGTGTATCCAACAGGACACTGCGTGCACACATAATCACTTTCAGCATCGTTTGGGTTGTCGAGCTGACAGCTGGGACTGAAATTGTTTGAAGAAATTTCCAAGGGACAAGCGCATTTCATGCAGTCGCCTGGAGTGCCTCTAGTAGCATCACCGTAATATCCAACAGCACAGCGATCGCATTTTGGTCCTATGGTATTGTGTTCACAATTCTGAAAAACCCAGACAATAGTTTATAAATTATTTTAAAGAATGATTTTTCTTTTTAAATAGTCATCTAATTAATCGCGTAAAATGATGAAAAAATGAATGAAAATCATCTGAATTTTTTTGTTTCACAGTAACGACTGAATTTTACAATATTAAAAATATTGATTTATACGTATCCGAGCTATAGATAAATTTAATACAATTATCTACAGAGGGTACTGAAAAAAAGTAACTACTAGCACTATTTATAGGTAAAATATACGCACAATATCTACTTTACCGACTGTTGCTAGTGATTCGTTGAAATCCAATGGTACATGTTAATAACTTAAGTTACTGTTACAGCATGCTTAATATTTTACAAATCATTAAAAAAATATGGTTCGACTACACGAGTTAATTGTCAATTTACTCATCTTGACTTAACGATGGTATTTTAAAGTTTACAAAACTACAATATCAGTCTGCGAAATACGTATTTCAAAAAATTTACATTTATATCGGATTGATTTTCCTGTCCAATAAGTAACAATAAAATACTCACACTACACTCGCCCATCATGAGATTACAAGAACCAGCGTGGCCGTTGCAATCGCATCTAACGCACTTGTGGCGAATTGGGATATCGGTTGAATTTATCTCCACCTTCACGTATCCCCAGGCGCATGACTCGCACGACAATCCAGTGTATCCAATCGGACAGGAGCACATTTCGACGATGCTTTTTTTGCCACTCTCCATGGAAACTTCCCCGATAGGCCAGAAAGCCGCTCTTAAACTTAAAAAATATTATCATTTACGGTGGTTTTCTTTCACCATACCAAAGAATCTGATTTCCCCCAAAAAAAATATTAAAAAAAAAAGAAATTTTGGTATTTGATCCATGAGGCCAATACAATATCATCTCTTACGTCGCATTCACATACGCCGCTGTTATATACGCTCTCCCTTCATCGGAAAGCATTCCACGCGTGCAATTTGCCGAACTGCCCAGTTAATTGCACGTAATTGCCTCGATTTCGATCAATTATCAAATTTAAATTAATTAGCGACAAAAAAGAGCCGCGTGCGTAGACATACCTTCCCTCGTTCTGTTCGGTGCGGTACTGCGCGCGCACAAGTACGTGCTCGAGATCGGTGAGGACTTCGAGCATCTGGGCGCGTGTGACAGGCTCGCCCCGGTAGTCCGTGCGCCGGAATCGCGTCACCCCGTCGACGACGTCTGGTCTTATTTGCACGTGATACCAGCCAGACTCGTGCAGAGGTATAGCGATCTCCGCCTCCTCGCCAGGGTGACTCTCGTCGCCGTATGCTATACGCACACCGTTTCTGCCCTGTAAAATTTACAAGTTTGTTAAAAACGTCGAATTTGTTATAAAACAAAATATTAAAATTATATACAGGCACGGAAATATTTTATTACTGTACCAACTATTTGGTTAATAATCTTTCAATTATTCAACATAGTAAGGTAAACTACCAAAAAAATAAATAAATAGTTACGGTAACCAATGATTGCTTGTGGCGATTATTTTTATTAGTTTATATTTCTATGCTAAACAGTTACAACATTTTTAACCAATTAATCAAAAACAGTAAAAAAAAAGAAAAAGAAAGAGAAGAGGCTGTATTTTTTCATATAGATAACACATCTATTTCAAATATCAAATATACCATTTCATCAAAGTGACTTGTAGTTATTATATTTCACCACTATTTCACTATTAAAAAAAATAAAATATACCAATTAATATATTTGAACTTTATTTCAGAAAGTCATCTAAAATTTAACGAAGTACTTAAAATACCCTAAAGTCAGCTCTAATCAAAATAGAATGTCCAATTACTTACGATGAGGACGAGATCAGGCTCGGAGGTGGGCCTGCCGCTCGTGTCGCCCCTCATGACAACCCAGCTGACGAGGAACGTGAAATTGCTTCCGTAGGAGGCGAGGTGATTTCCGCCGTAAGACCTGGGTGCAAGCCAGTAAGGGCTGCGGTACTCTACCTCGAAGGCGGCTATCGTCGGCCAGCCATGCTCGCTGTGCAGACTTGGCGAAACTGCTCGCGACGCGTTAATGTCGCTCACTTGCCAGCCCTCCAGGGTCGATATCTGCGAAGTAATAAAATTTTTCTATTTCTTTTTGCGGCTTTGGAGATACTGCGAAAAACACTTCCACGTATTTGACATAGAAAAAATGTCTCTAATAGATTAGAAATATTACTTTTTTTCTTACAAATGTTGAAGTATTTTTAAGTAATTTTTTTGTTCGAATATATAAATAGATACAAGTATATTTTTACTCTGGATATTTACGAGATTCATGTAATATCCTATATTATTTCAGAGAAGCCATGTCACTTTGTTGTATCTTTATGCCGTCTGTCACATCAATCGGCCTTTCACTCTGCAGAATGATTTCTTGCAAAAAATAGCGTCGACCCCACAGTTCATTAATAACGCGCGAATCTAATTAATTCGTATTCCGCGACTATCATTTGTCTTTTTTGCGCAATCAATACACTCCGAGGTCCAAACGACAAGATAATTATCCTTGCGCATTCTGTTATAGCGATAAACATCTCCGTCCATAGTCCTTTCATACAGCAGTGACAACTACTCCGTTAACTTCCTCGTGGAAGTAACCCAAGAGCCCCTTCACAACGCGCGCTAAGTTAACCTGTTTACGTAGGATTCTAAGCAAGTATATAAGCCTACGTGGGCGATCGTGTGTTTTATGGATAGAAGATGTAGCTTCGTGTTACAAAGACTCAACGTATATAAGGTATAGTCTTTCGTTGCAATTTTTCAAAGTTTTTATTATTTCTTAGGATTATCCGAGTAAGAATATTACCATGTTATTCTATGAAAAATATTAATAGGATTATATATTATTCGCTAAATGTCCAATAGACTTTTATTAGCTACACAAAACGTATTTTTACCATAGTGAGACTGATCTTGGCAGCGCTGCAGTCGCTCGATACACCGGAACAGACGCAAGGCAAGCACCCCTCGAGATTTTCACGCGACAGGGCAAAGTGGCCAGGCTTGCATCGATTGCAGAATTCGCCGTCGACGTGTGCCTTGCATAAGCAATGTCCTTCGCAGTCGTGAGACGGCAGAATGCCCCGGGCGTCGCAGGGACACGGCACACAGTCCGGGAACTGACGATAACCTGCCGCACACTGATCACACTTGTGCCCCGAGTAACCGAGCTTGCACTCGCAGGCGCCTGATACCTTGATTAAAATTATTTAAATGTTAGATAAGGTCATAAATATATTGCTGTTTTATACTAGTAAATGAACAAAAAATACATAGCTGGACATTAATAAGTGCCAGGTGGAAAAATATTCATTTTTAAGAGCTTTTTTTGATTAAAAATAAAAAGAGATATTTATAAATTAATTATAATTTACCTTTCCTAAACTATTGTACGAGTCATCTGGTGTGCAGAAACCGGTGCTTCCGCGGATATGGCAGTCGCACGGGATGCAAGGTTGAGAGTCATTAGGTAAAACTCCATTCGGTCGATAATAACCTGCTTCACATTTTTCGCAATTTATTCCTGTTGTATGATCCTTAAAAATAACAAGTTATAATCATTAAATGGGTGATTTAGTAAGTTGTGTTTAATTAACTCCATTATTTAGCTTTTAAATATAAATTAACAAGTTTATGTATACTAGTAGTTTCAGAAATCTTTTTATAAAGATAAAAACAAATTGATACTTGATCAAATTTTTACAATCGTAATAATATCTTTAATAAAATAAGCATTTTTATATTCTTAAATGTTATTACAAAACTTAATTTTCATCTTTATAATTTATCGATATATATAAAACTAATTTTTTTTTCTCAACCCTTACCGAACAATTTATGCATACACCGCCTCCTCGGTACTTGCCGCGGATATCCATTGACAATTTTTTTTCCGCGACATCGGACTCATATCGGCAGGTTGTTGCGTGTCCGTTGCAATTACATTTCTCGCAATGGAACCCTTTGCCAGAGGTGCCGGGTTTCCACGGCACCTGATTGTACATCGGACAGCACCTGTCACACGATTCGCCACACGTGTGTCGTTCGCATTCGCATTCTTGACGCTGTTAACAAAAAATTAAATACAGCATGGAATATAATATTTTGCAAATATATTTATAGATATAAATGTATATATAGAAATTTTAATATGTTATACGTCGAGAAGGAAAATAGTTTTACTTTATCGATTGGAGAAGTCAATAAAATTGCGAAGTATATTTTTTTTTAATTTATAATATATTGTAATCAGTGTTTAAAGTGGTTCCTTAATATTTATGAAAATAGGACTAAGATACTACAAAATTCTCTTAACAATTTGTTTACAGAGGTTACTAACGTAATCTTAAAGAAAGAATGATTGAAAATGGTCACTTTTACATTGAGAGTAAATGAACGCCATATAACCTATAACAGGAAGTAGTATATGAATATGAGGCGTTTCATGTCAACTGCCCCAACGCGGCGTGCACGCGCCAAATCGTGCTATATCTAGCTCATGTTTACGATACTAAAACGTACCGTATTTTTTCCTCAGATTTCCAATGGTGTAGGTAGTTTTCCCGAAATTTTCTATTTTCACCTTCAAAAAGTACAAAACGTGTTATATCTCGAAAAGTATATTTTATAATATTTTTTTGACCCTCTAGATCGAAAGCTGAGCATTTTTTACGTAAGAAAGAATATTTACCAAAGAGTGCCCGAGATGGTTTCTGCGAGAAATAAAACGGGAAAACTAGACCTTTCCTGCGCGTGGTACTACGCGATACAGCGCGCGGACTGCGCCCGTCTCGTTACTTATATAATAACCTTTTATAATAATTTTTAATTCTTTACCTGTTCTTCTGGATTCTTAATAATGTACGCAGTAATATTTTGTTAATTATTTTATAAAAAATAAACATTTTTTTGGGAACATTTTATACTCAGAACTCAGAGAGGTTTGTTTGAGCTTCAATTTACTTTCATCTATTGGAATAATATCATGGTAGTGTAACGTGTCTGATATAGATTTAGCCTTGTCCAGTCTTGGTTTTAGTTTCAAAATCGTTTTTTCATACGATTCTTTACAGCTACATAAAACTTTGGTTTCTTTGCAGGAATCTTTACAAGAAGAAACTTGTAGACTCGCTCGTTTTGCACCTTTTTAGGTTCGCACCTATATCATCGCACGCACTTTTGCCATGTGCTGTAGCATAAAAATGCCACTCAGCTGTAACTCCAAAATCTTTCTCGTGAAAAGATTTTGAAAATTGGATTTATTCTTAAAATGCTGACCTGTTCCATCAGTCAACTTTCTTGACTGCAAAATTAGTTTTAAGGTAAGATATTACAATTCTTTGATATTCATAAACGGCTATGGTATCATGATTTAAATTGTCGGAAATCGCAGCAATGCTTACATGTTTGAGTTCATCATTTTATCATAAAAAAAACGGGACTTCAAAACAAAAAAAAAAATTAAATTCAGCTCTTTCTTTTAAATTTATCAAATATGTGTCAAGCCGAACTTTTTGAAAAGATATAAATGATTATAAACACAAATAGCAGATGCCATAGAACGCACAAAATATAACCCGTTAAGGAACCACCTTAAAAGATTTAACCCGCCCTATTCATGTGTTACTTTGGTCTTCATTTTATTTAATTGTAAAAAAAATTACGATGTAAAACAGAACATCAAACATGATTAAAGTAGGGTAAAATATAATTGCGCTTATAAATACTTTATTTATTGTCATTTTGTAATTTGTTATAAAACATTAATTGTTCATTTAGATTGTCAGTAATAAAGCTTATAACAGAAAAGAAACTTTCCGAAAAATGACTAATCACCTGTCTGTACCCATTAAGTGAGCATAATGCTTAGGGGTGTAGTATACTGTCTTTGACCATTACCTTGAAGGATTAAGCAGACTTCCGTTCTAACTATTTAACCAATGCGGAAGCAGGACCCCGAGGCCCAGCAGTATAAAACCAGCGCATTTGAGCTACAACGCTAGTATAGACAAGTCTTCCTTCTCTCACAGAAGTGCTTACGAAAATTGTCAAGAGTACGAAAAGTTGTACCTCACCAAGAAATCGTAGAGTATATTTTACAACGAGAAATATCTAAAGCTAGATATTGAAGTTATTTTGAAGATAAAAAATACTTATCTAATTTACCAACGTGCTACAATGTCGCGTATGTGTGGCAGTCGTTTATTGTGGTTACAAGTGTTGCTTGCAATATTCATCCTCGCCTTTCTACATGGGACTACTGGCATACGAAGGAGCGGCATATACGTCGACAATGGATTTGACCAAACAGTAATACATCACGTCATGAATAAACGCGAGAAACGCGCTATCGAGAATGATCTCTTGAACCTCTTGGGCTTACCAGAACGACCACCATCAAAACATCGTCACACCAGACATGCATCAGTTCAATCATCGTCTAGATTCATGATGGATATTTACACGTTGAACAAAGAATCTAAGTTCCAGGCAACAAATAACTCAGAGTTCAAATTCAATGCTAATGATCTGAGAAACATTCGTGAAAGCGATGTCATCGTGACTTTTGCTGCTTATAGTCAATCCAGTACTACATTGATAGCAGATAATGGTAAACGTATCCAATTCGACGTATCCGACATATCACCAAACAAGGAAATGATCAACTCTGAGATGAAACTGTACAAGAGCACAAAGAAGACCGACGATTTTGGATCCTTTCAGTTAACAGTTTATCGTGTTTCACGCCCGAGAAATGCAGAGTTGGAATTGCACTACGTTAACGCTTTGAACGTAAGTAGCAGCTACGAGGGATGGATTACTCTAAACGTCAGCGATGCTCTTCAGCACTGGACTCAACACCCGCTTGAAAACAAAGGATTATATTTATCAGTGCACTTAAATAACAACATGTACACACAGGAGATACAACCAGCAGACGTTGGCATCGTAAGCTTCGAATTCAGTCCAGAGCAACAACCTTTCATTATCGGTTTCTTCAAAAACACTGCAACTATGGATCCAACAATGAGCCGACGGCGCAAGCGTAGCACCACGAGTGCAAGGAAGCACAGGATGGACACAAGCAGTATGAAGTTCCAACATAACCCATTTGCCCAGCCTTCATTGGAGGAACTTAGTAAACGCACTTGTAGTATGCAGAGTATGTACGTGTCATTTGACGACCTGGACTGGAATGACTGGATCGTGGTACCTGAGGGCTACGAAGCACGCTACTGCATCGGCAACTGCCCCTTTCCCATGCAAATGTCTGCCAACGCAACTGGTCACGCCATCATCCAGTCGATGATGCATATACTTCACCCCGAGACAGTACCCAAACCATGTTGTGGGCCTATATCATACGAACCCCTTCCTGTGTTATATGCTATAAGTGAGACGCGGACTATTTTGCAAACGTATAAAGACATGACAATTACAAGATGCGGGTGTACTTAAGGTGGCATCAGCGTTGGGTGCCGTATCAAGTCGGGGACCCATTGTAACGGAATCACCAATATTTTAGCATCCTTATTATTATAACTCTCCTGTAATTTTATTTTGTTTGTAGGTGCGAATGTAAAAGTTTGTAT
>JAYJLV010112200.1:0-11200 GCA_036873485.1 Torymus texanus | reverse complement strand
ACTATTAGAGATAAATTAAAGAACGAAACCCATATATTATTATTGTTTATGATGTTAAGTATTTAGTCAAACGTATAATATGTTGATTTAATGCTTCCACTTATTGAAATACTAATCAAAAGTTTTTGAGGTTAGGTGGGCACCGAGAATGCATAGTCCAAATACTCTCGAGTTCCATAAGCTAGTGTCGGGACACGTTTGTCCCGACACCGGGTCTGAAGTCTGTCCCCAGACTGGGATCAGCTTATTACGGTTTGTCCCGATATAGCAGACTTGTTTTTTTTTATACTTAGTTTTTTAATATAAAAAATCATTTAACAGTCTATTTTTTTGCATAAATTGTCAAAATAAGTGCCAAATCGCAGATATACTTTAATATTTTGAACGACTTATGGCTCATATGCAATAATTAATGTCGCCTAAACATATTCCCATATAAAAAAGTGTCTCGAGGCAGGGTACTTTACCTTACGAGTTTTAAGCATTTTTTGACTAGAAAATATTATTTACTCAAATAATTTTGATACGTACAACTCTTCAGCGATAAACTACATAAAATACCAACAATTTAAGCCCAACCGGATTAAAATCCATCACCTCCATGGACCTGTAGGTTACGCCAAAGCCTAAATTTTGAAATGTCCATATATTGGTACAAAGTTGGTCTAGAACTTCCATTTTTGGTTTATTGTATTATAAATGTAACCTAATTTTAGTATATTAGTTACAAATTTTATTAATAATACAAATTTCTCTTTTACAGATCATTTTGATGGGAGGGATTTAAAAGTGTCACCTCTCCTTAAATAAATTAAAATTTCTACGTATACTTGTTATTGTTATTTAAAAAACCGCTGCCAATTCATTGGCCGTGACTTCCCAAACTTAATTTGATGATTTCTTTTATTAACTTTTAGTTTAGATAAATAACATTATTATACAAAAATTATAATGTTACTAAAGTTAGAAGAGACAGTATATAAATTCTTAGTAAATCCAAAGCAAATAATCGTAGTCTAGCACGCGGCACTTCCTTATGAAATCGTGCATTGGCAATCAATGACAGGTAATTAATATAGGCACGCTGAACTTTACACCTACGTAAAGTATTGCTTCCCGAGTAATAAATTTAACAACCATTATCCTCAAGCCAAATAGAAACATTAAGCACTTCATATAAAAGTAGTAACGGGGAGCTAGTATTTTATTTTGGCGTGCATATGCCGGTGCGTTACAAGAAAAATGACACGGATCAGTGCACGCAGCAATAGCGCACACGTCGCGTGTCCGCAATTCATCATTTTGGTGAAAGACATCGGTCGACAACGCGCCGTCGCAATTTTATAATTAAGAAAACGGACGCAAGAACGTCACGGCGCGTTATACAAAGAAGAGACAAAAGGGCTCTTATGCGAAGGACCATTTCGATCATTCTGTCTTATGAGCATGGTGACAAAAACTGATGACGCATAATACTTGTTAATTATAGAAGTTGTGAAATAATACATTCCATAATTTATGATTTCACGTTCAGAAAATCACGTTCACAGTAGCATTTAAAAATAAAAACCAAAAAGAACAAAATGTTAATCCAGCAAAGAAAAATAATATCGCCTATTCCGCAGTACAATTAGCATCCTATTTTTCTTGTCGGAGTCTAAACAGAATGTATGCTACGATAAAAAAATCGACTAGTAAGTGCAAGTCCAATTGGAGTTCTCACGGCGCAGAACGCAATTGGCGCTTCGTAGCGTCCAGGCTGAATCGCAGTAATTCTTTTCGCTGGATTTCCTCTTTTTCCTCAAACATGCAACACACATGCACAGGCGTACCCAGAGCCAGCGCATGTCTACGGTGATTATTGCGTAGTAGAGCGTCGAGAACTACGAGTTAGTCGTAATCGCATAGCTATATCTATAGAGCGAGCACACTTGCAGGCCTTGAACGCCGGAACAACTATCCGCGAGACCCACGCGCACTTTTCTAGGAGTGGTGTGTGTACACACCCATACTTCAACACGCGACTGTGTAGTCGTCCTCGACTTCTCGCTGCCGGGCAAAAGACATATAAATAACTCAGCTATGGTGTTGGCTAAGTAATCGAGCCTACGCACTGGCCTCGTGTAACTCCACCTGCGAGCAAAAGAGAAAATAGTGGCGTCGAGAGAAAGAGAAAGGACGAGACTATAATTTTTTTTCTAACAAGCACTGCGACTCTCACCCCCCCCCCACCCTGTCCCTCACTGAGAGGGGGATATTCCTACATATTGTTGTCTATTTTCAATATACGCAAATTATTTTAGATTTTTTTTATTGATTTGAGTAATCTAAAACATTTTTGCCGTTTTGCATATTTTTTATTTTTTATGTTTTTTAAATAAAATATTGGGATACACTTTTTACTAATCTGAAACATAAAATAATTATAATAAAAATTTTCCATCTTCAATAAGCGTTGGTTTAACTCATTTCATTGTCCAATACGGTTGATGAGCTATTTCGATGTTGAATAATACTGTCCCTGGCCATTCCGCTCATTTGATTTATGGACTCCGCTTAAACTCTTTTTTCATATTATTGAAATATGTAATAAAATAAAAACTGGAATCTTTTAAACCTGTTATAGCCGTACGGATCCTGAGGAACCCACTTTATTTCAAATGCTGTAAAAAACAGATATTCAATAATTTTATGATCCTACCGACTCAGTCACTTTCATTAAGCAAGAAATCAAATAATCGATACGATATGTATTACGTGTGTATTATTATTTTTTTTAAACCAACTAAAAGTGATTTTTAATCCAAATTGGAATTTTGTGATTTTGCGGTTACTAAGCACTATATTTTTGTAAAGAAAATTATTAAAGACAGATTTTTTTCCATTCCAAGTATTGGATCTTATTAATGACACTATTAACTAAGAATCGATCAATAAATTACAAAGTTCATTCTTATGCAGCAGTTTGTGCAGCATCGTATTTGAAAGTAGTAGGTCCCGTTTAGGTTGAGGTAACAAATTACATGTAACTGTAATAAATTTAAAAATCCTTTAATTTTTTGTTTTTGACGCGACTGAAGATTTCAGATAAAATCTTTCGATTATCTATTGTTTGACCCTTCTATTAGCCCGATATCTCCAGACCGCTAATTATGTTGTGTAAATTATCTTAAGTTTAAAATGATATGTAACAAATGCGAAGTTTATGTATGTTGTAATTAGAATAGCCATTTTTTTATACTTACCATCAACAACATTAATTTTGGTGTCGTTTATAATGAATTATAATTGCCCTGGTGGAAATCCAAAATATTTTTTACCTATTAAATGGTCATTTAAATTAGGGACTGACCATAAAATGGTCATTTCGCCTATATAGTTTTTGGCCCCCGATGAAACGCTTTTTCTCCTATTACCGAACATTTAATAGATTGAAAAATAGAATGAGTTTATCGAAGATTGACACAAGCTAGTTCTATTTAAGAGGTTTTGGAGCTGGTCAGTTTTTTTAGTGAATAAATGACCAGTAAAAGCCTTTTTATAATGGAGAAGAGTGAGAAGGACTGAAAATAATGACAATAAAGCCATTTTTCGAAGTAAATGCTTTTTTAGCCTTCGTATGTTGTTTATATTTTAGTAAACTATCAGTTAAAGTAGGATAACTTCCAATTTAATGTCAAATTCGTTAGAAAAATTAAAAAGAAAATTTTGAGGTTATGTCATTTTAGCCCCAATCTATTAAATGAGAGAATAATAGGAGAAAAAGCGTTTCATCGCAGGCGATTAACTGGTCATTTTTCCTGCCCATGTACTAGGATTCTGGCCATTTCGCGATAGGCGAATTTCTACCAGGGTGTTAGTTTTGTTAATTCAGTTATAAATAAAGTACTTGTTTAAACATAAAAACCGATGAGAAACACTAAGTTAGATCGTTTTCAAGTAAAATATGCCAAAATATAGTCACTTTTTCTCCGATATGAGGACTTCGGGATTGGGTTAACGGGTTAAAGCTATATCTGGGTATTTTAAATAGACGCGTATATAATATAATACCATTTCTCTATATCTTTACATACCATAACTATATATCATTCATTTTCGATACTTCAGGGCTCTCCGAGTGAAAATATGTATTTTGAAGCGATAATCTTTATTTGTTTTTGAGAAAATTATTCTATGAAAAATAGTGTGGTCGTTGCCACATGATAACAAGAGTAAAATTGATAGATAAATTCTTTTATCTTTGTTAACAGAATGATGACGAAAATGTGAAGCCGAAAGAAAACATTGGCGATTGGTCAAGTTCATTTAAATGGAACCAGTGATTAGTCGATGGTCATGTTAGCTTGTTTGCTTAAGGTCTTACCTGATTGATCCAAATAAAATCCACAAAGTTTGAAATTATGAAACATTTATACTAAAGATAAAAGTTATAAATATCCCTGGTGGAAATCGAAACCATTTTATAGCTAATAAATGACCATTTTTACTAGTGATGGCTATAAAATGGGAACTTCTCTTGTCCAGTTTCTAACTCCTGATGAAACGCTTTTTCTCCTATTACTTGGCCATTTAATGGATTGAAAAATAGACCGAGTTTTTCGAAGACAAGCACAAGCTTGTTCTTGAGTATTTTAAAGGTATTAAAACTGACCAGTTTCTCTAGTCTGAAAATGGCTAGCAGAAGGCTTGCTATTATGACAAGGCGTGAGAGAGACAGAATCAGATGGAGAAATAAAAGTTTGGCTGAATTATTCTTAGAATGAGTACAGCAAATGATTTATTAGTTAATTTTATTTATTTATATTTTGGTAATCATGGTAAAAATACGAATATTTTGTTATTATGTCAATGTAAGAAATGGGCATATAATAGGAGAAAAATCGTTTCATCCAAGCGATTAATTAGCCAGTTTTACTTGTCATTTTTTAACTTCATGGTCATTTCATATAGACGAATTTCTACCAGGGTATATGTATATAATAAAGAGATATATACTTACGGCGAGGCCGTAGACACTGGTAATACCATTGCAGTCGCCGCGGGCGTGCCACGACCAGTCCGGATACGGGGCTAGCAGGGGTCCAGACTCACTGGCCGTTCGACTCGAGACAGTGCTGAGCCGTGCCGGCACGCCCGCGTAACCCACGTGCGACACGAACACCCGGCCGTCTGTAAAACGGTAATAATGCGTACGGTCAACCGGGAGAACAATATAAAATAATACTGCGCGTATACCGCGAGAGATTGTTGTAGTGATATGGTTATGGGTTATGGATGCGCGCGTGTGTTATATATACATGTAAAGGTCGGTGAAGGATTGTCGTGGTTCGGGGCCACTCGCGTTAGAATGTAGGTTGGTATACTGGAAATTGTATGGTTTACTTCATTTTTTTATTTTCAATTTTTTTCACTTTTGTTCGTTTATATGTATACTATTGTTGTTAATAGTGATTTAAAGTCCTAATGTGTGAATCAATATATTTCATCAAGCAATTTCGAAGATTGTGAATAAGTTAAGTTTCTATATTGGAAACGTTAACTTTTGCATTGTTTAATTACTTGGACCTTCTTAAGTATTAGTCAAAGTTGCGTAATTGAATAAACATATAAGCAATCACGTTGATAATTTATTTATCCAATCATTGTGACAGCTCGTATTTGGAAATTCATTTAATTTTCACATTTTTACAGAAACATTGCTACTACAAGAAACTTAAGGATATCTTTTTGTATTTATAAATTAAAAGTTGAAATGTTACGAATTATACCAACTTTGAAGTTATTTATAGATTGAAGAAAGTATTTAATACTATCATAAAAGTGTTCTAACTGTTATTCGTTATTCCTTTCTTAGTATATATAAACTGTCAACCCACAAGCTTTTTATAGCTATTGAATTAAGACATGACAAAACCGATATTCCAAAAAAGATAAACATAGAATGATCAGTGGTATATACATATGCGATTTCTTTTCTTTTTTACTGTAACATACCTGATTGAAAATAAGAAAACTAAGTAATTCAAGGTCGTATTTTTTAAAACAGTGCGTTTGCGACATAACACCTTACCTAATTACTTACTAATTTTTTTTATTACTTCTGTAAATCAGAGATAAATTCAATTTTAAATACGGTATATAATCATTACTCACGATATGTTCTAGAAACTGCAGTGGTTTTTCACAAATTCTCTAAGAATACTCTGTTGTAATACATTTTTTATGTTTTTATTACCCTTTTCGATTTTAACAGGAATCTAATTTATGTTTTTATTTTGTTACAGGTTAGTAAACAGATTCTCTTATCACGGTTCTCAGCAACGTAAGTCTAAACCCACAATTTAGCAAAATAATTGTTTGTCTTTCTGACCTACTGATACCCGCAGAACCTGTTGTTTATTCATAGTACTCGCGACTATAACTACAAACTATTGCACGCTTTTGAAGAAATGTACATATACGAAAGACAAAAAAAGTATACGGCACGAAATTCTTCGTTATTAGAATTTGACTGCGGTATAATTTGAAATGTCGTCGAATTTTGAAAACAATAGTAATGAAACAGCTTTTTGAACCTACAGTCTATTCTTCTGCGCGGCTTACAAACGGCCATATATATACTTTCTACCGCCCCCCCCCCCTCCCGGAAAATTTTCGTTTCCTCGAGTGCTTTTATGACACATTTTACATAAGAATGCGTCGTATATATTCCGTCACGATGCATATCGAGCGGCGCAACCACCGGCTAAGAACACATTCCAGTCAGCGCGCGTGGTTATTAAAACACTTCTTCGAAAAACGTGCATTGTACTATACTACTATGCACGCGCGTGTGTTATGTTGTGACGGCTCTTAACGCCGACGTGTAAAAGTAGGTTTCGCGTTATTGTGTCATTTTTTTTGCTAGTACGCGCACGCGTGCACGCGTGCGTGTATGCGAACCGGAGGAAGTATGTTTTGAAACGACGAGTAGTTTGCACGATAATTTCACGGGCGCAATTAATTTTACAATCTCGAGAACAGCTACAGCGGAGGATTTCAATGAGCAGATATCCCACGTATTTAAAATGTAATTTCTCTAATGAGAATAATCTTGATCTTTAAGTATGGTAATAAAGAAACAAGGGTTTGTATATACTAGATGTGACTTGACCTATTGTAAGCAAAGAAAAGATACTATGTACGAAAAGAAAGAGCAGACGTTTGTCAGTAGTAACAGATGAATCGATTCAGACGTCCTTTAGCTATACTGATCTAGTACGCTCTGTAAATGGACATTTTATTGAACAGAGTAATAATGATCTTTTAACTGGAGCAGCTGCATAAAAATTTACTGCAGGCTTTTCAGAATCATTTTCTTTGATTATTATTTTTGCGAAATATAGAATAAAACAGTGTAAATTGAAACGACCTATTTTTAACGCAATTATCTGAATAAGATTATTATACGATCATAAAGGAAACTTGTTATCTTTTCTTATATCTAAAAGGAAGTATTAATTATCAAATTAATTGGCCGTAAATTTTAGAAAAAAATAGGACAAAAAAGAAAAGCTAATGCTGTAAATGAGTAAACAGAACATCTACTGTGCATTTGTAACACTTCCAAGTCAACATTTTTTAACGTGAGAAGTATAAAACGATATTTATGCAAGATGATATTCCATAAATATTAATTTCATCTGATTGTAAAGATCATTTTTCTCATGTATTCATAATTTTTAACAGATTCTATTAGTTGTGAAATCGAAAAAAATGGGATAAATGTTGGAAATTAATAATGTTTCAATGAATATTTATTGCATTTATTCCGCGGGATACCTTCTCCGTTCATATGTAGTTTAAATTTTGCAATCCATCGGCTTGTATTTATATTTTTTACCGAGCTCTCTTTCTTTAACAAGGGTATACGTATAAAAATAAATACGTTTTATAAATAGTTATACACGGTAGAAAAATACTTCGTTTTATACATGTATTGCATGGACTTTTGAGAGTACGCTGAATGTCCAAAGCTTTTACACCGTGTCAAAAATTTATAGCCGAACGAGAGCCAAGACACATTGATGTAGTTTTGATGAATTTATTGGTCTATAAATTCGAAAGTAAAGCAGAAAAATTGATTTATATTTTTATTCATACGATTCGAGTGTGTTTATATTAGTGGAAATCGATCTAATACTATTATTCATCATAATTTAAAGACAGGATAAAAAATTGTTCGAAATTTTTCTAATGGACTGTAGATGATATAAACGTATTTTTTAAATAGCATTACAGCATCTCGAACATTCTAAGAGTACTCTAGAATAATTTTAAATAACGAGCTACGTGCAAAATTACATTACACTTGTACTATTATTCGTGTCATTTAATAAGGTGCCGTACCGAAATTCAAGCCATATAACACGTTAAAATAATATTCTGTTAAGAGTCATTTAACGTTACATAATTATTCTTAAACACTTAATTTACCAAAAAGACAAACCACTTTCACTTGAACTCGAAACCATCTTCTCATTAAACACGTAATAAAAAAAAATAACTTAAAATTGCAGACGTGCTATTATGTAAACTTTTAACCCAGTTTTTTTTTCATTTTGGTCGAAAGATTCATTTTCTGTAAAATACACCAGATTGACCATATTTTCGCAAAGAAAAGTGTTTATTTCAATTATTAGTACATTTCCCGACCTGATAATATTTCTTTTTACTGAAATGTTTTTTTTCCATTTTCACCAAAAAGTAATCCGCAATTAACAAGAAACATTAATTTGGCTTTGGTTTCATTAAAATCCTTTTAGCATATATACCGACAAGAAAATAAAAGATTTATTACCGATGCATACGGCTTTTATATTAATTAATGTTGATGTACCACGAACAAACCGTACATTAAAGTGCGCTTCGCAAACGTCGTATTTGTTTAGATCGTTCGTATAATGAAATTTTTACCATTATCAATCGAATAATTTTCCAATTCTAAACTATCCTACATCAATCTTAAAAAAATCACAAAATTCAAGCATACTTTTCCAGCCTTGTATTGTCTACTCCCACCAATTCCTCCACAACAACACGCTCGAAACAAAAAAAGCTCCTTAACGAAAGCACGCAGTACAGACACATTACAAACGGCTGTATATAGTTATAAGGATACACTAGAAAAATTCTCCACCACAGTATTTATTAACAACGTGTGTACCTTTGGCGACAGCGAGATCGGAGGGCAGTACTCGCGTAAAGTTGTACTCGCCGCTCTTGGTAGCAGCGAGCTTATGCTCCTCGGAATCCCATAAAAAGTCGAGGTACTTCCATTCGTGCACGGTCTGCAACTCGGCTGTCACCGCCGTCGCTGCACAGCACAGTATCAGCAGTGGATGCATCATATTATCTCCTTTACTTTACCTGCTTCGTCTATACACTTACAATCTCTCTCTCTCTCTCTTTTACTCTCGTAACGAATATAAACGTCCGTTAGCTCGAATGAACAAAACAAAAACGTCGCGCGAATTTGCGTATACGTCGATTTTGCTCACATGGCACCACTCGCGGGCTTTATCGCCGCATAGCAAAGTGCTCACATCTCGGTACCGACGACATATCTCTCTTTATCTCGTCAATGTATATATGTACCGCGCACTTATACTTTTGTTATATACCAAACGGTAGGACGTATAGAAAACACTATAGAGACCGCGTGTGTAGATGCGTCACGAACAGCTCGACGCGCGCGTTATCAATGAGCGTCAGCTCGCGCATCAGGGTTTGAATGAGCCGCGCGGTTGCTGTTGCTGCTGCTGCTGCACCGTCCGCTTCGCGTGAAAGTGTACACGAGGCGGCAGCGGCGACGGCGGTAGCGGTGGTACGCACGCCCCACCGTATAGGCTGCTGCTGCTGTTAGTGCTCTCGCGCTCTATTGCTCCTTTCTCCTGACGCCGCGAGCTCTTTCCTGGTCTCTCTCTCTCTCGTTGCGAAAATTTCCACGCGCGGCGACAAAGAGCTGTAGTGGAGCCCGGTGTAGCGCCGAATTATTGCGAAACGGGAGTGTGTGTAGCGTACAAGTACACTCGCGAGTTTTTTCTCTACGCGAACCGCTTAATGATGGTTGTAAAGAAAGGTGAGAGGGGGGGGGGGTATTAGCGCTGCGTTGGAAAATGCGGCTGCGGAAATGAATATTGGGGGTATTTTATTGGTTCGTATTTTTGTTTGCCCTTCGGGCCATGCAATTTTTTTTATTATTTTTTGTAAACAAAAGGTTGAAAGCTTTAATCTGTGTGGCGTAAATAATATAGGTAATACATTGTTTCGACGTTGTCTGTAAAAAAATTTGTTTTGTAAAGCATAAACCGTTAGTTAACAAATTGCGATAAAAAAAACAAGTAAATAATATATATAGTAATAATTCAATAATTTTTGTATACATAAATGTAGCGCTAGAGTAAACAGATTAAAACTGTCTATTTATTTTGAAGCTTGCTAAAATAATTTTCGACCGGAGAATCGAAAAGATGCTTTTAACAATGAAAAAGAAATGTCTTCATATTTCGAATGAATTTTTAAATACTTTCTTATTTGTAGGCCATAAATAATGTTTGAGAGAAAATTTTTGTCTGTTTTAATGTTCATTATACAGTCATTTTATTTATATATTGGCTCCAAGTCTTTTTCTTATTTCGGAAATAAGTAAGCTTTTTGATATATATATATATACACACACACACACACACACACACACACACACACACACACAATATGTAGCAAAGAAGAAACTTTATGAAGTGATTATAATCCATTGAATAAAAAAAAAAGAAAATAAAATAAATAAATAATGTGAATTCCTATACGCAACAATTTTATTCTTCAATTCGATTATATAATCATAATAATACATTTTTATGAATGGTTAATATGCATCGGATACTCCGTTTTTACTGTGAAAGTTCTGCATGCATATTTATATGCTAAATCCGTGAGAAATACTAAAACGCATAATCTTTATTAAATCTTAATATTATTTGCCAATGTTTAATAATATTATGACGATTTTCTTCAGCATATACATATTTTATCAGTGATTACATAGTATGTATATTATTGTTAAAATATGATTTAAGCACCCCTGGTGGAAATCCAAAATATTTTCTACCTAGTAAATGACCATTTAAATTAGGAACTGGCTATAAAATGGCCATTT
>JAYJLV010112189.1:0-11201 GCA_036873485.1 Torymus texanus | reverse complement strand
TGTGTGTGTGTGTGTGTGTGTGTGTGTGTGTGTGTGTGTGTGTGTGTGTGTGTGTGTGTGTGTATATGATTAAACGTACCACTACGAGGACTTTGGTAGCACAGCTGAGGCTGCATCGGCGATGCGTTGCGTAGAGATAGAGATGTGGATACCAATGGAAGAAGAGCCTTAACGAGCCGGCAGTTAGGACACATGCTATTATCGTGGCTATAGTGCTGGCAATGTTGCGCTCGAAACCGTATGCGTGCTATGTGATATATATATAGAATTCGGTTTAGTTTTTTTATCTTCTTTTTTTTTTAATGACCGTATAATTGGGTAATTTGGTTACGTAATTGTGAGTAGGTACGGCGGCGACGGCGGCGAATGCGTGAAAACTGATACTGAATGGTAATTGGTGAGAAAACGTCCGGTTGGTATATATATATATAGATATACAGGTACTATGATCCGACGATTAGTGTGAATTTTGAAGTAGAAAATGATTTTTGTTACGATTATGAAAAAGTGAGATTGAAAAGTAAATGTTTGTGTAGGAGTAAAATCGATTGGTAGTTGATAAATCGAAAAAAAGATGCGATCTGATTGTTCGATGAAGAGAACGTTGGCGAATCAATATATAATACACTGAGAGAAATGATATAATAAAAATTACTATAATGCATAGTAACGCTATGACATACTTGAAAAATCAAAAAAATTACTATATTTTATAGTAAAAATTGCTATGTACATGCAAATTTTTATTATGTTCAGTGTATGCAATAAGTAGGCGATGCGTAGCGGCGCGCGACGATGAATATCTAGCGAGACAAGTACAAATTGACCTTTTTTACCGCGCAACGTTGCATGTGCATATATATGAACGCGAAGATGAATTGTTTTGGTTTCGAATTAAATGTTTCGTTGCTCTAGATAATCGCGAACGTGTGTGTGTGTGTGTGTGTATATATATATATATATAGAGAGAGAGAGAGAGAGAGAGATAGAGAGAAGTTTGCATTCGTCGTCGTTGCCGTCGTCCATCCTCGAAATTTAATTTTGTATTTTCATGCCATGGCCATTGTTCTTGTAGCTCGAATTCATAGCTTACCATTTGCTCATCTTGATTATCCTTGATTCTCTGGCTCGTGACTTCAATGTTTTTATTGCTCTTTAATCCTGCACGTGCGTGTATACGTTAAAACGAAGAGAAAGACAGAGAGAAAAAGAAAGAGAAGTTATAAGTATATATATATATATATATATATCATATACAGAGAGATAGAGAGAGGGTTTAAGGATATAATAAAATTATTAAGATAACGTGGACGTCGACGTATGTCTTACCATTAACGCTAGTCATCACTCTATTTGTTGTGGTTTTGGTGTGGAAATTCAATTGACACGGTTTGTTTGTGAGCCTCACGTCAGCTGTAAAGAAATAAATGTATATATTTTCCTTTTGACTCTTATTTCGTTTGCGCCTCGCGCACTGTCTTAGAGTGCGGCAGTATAAAATTTTTCAAATTGTTATACCAAGCCTATATCGTGTATAGTATCTAATCTTACAGTTTACGTAATTAGAAATAATTGTTACTTACGATATAATTTTTCTTTAATTGTATATAAAAATAATAATTGACAAAAGAAACGCGGTTTTTTCTGTTCGCTATATAAGAATACTTTATTACAAATGAGAAAAAAATGTCTTTTTTAATGAGCATAATATTAGATTATAGAAAAATTCACTAAACAATTAATAACAGTTTAAATATTTCTTATACTTTGTATAGTGACGCGGAAAAACGATCTTGTAATCGGTCAGCATGAGGACGATTGTTACAAACGTATTATTTTGTGTAAAAATTAGAAGCAATCGGTATCTCTTTAAAGACGAAATTGATTAATTATATCTCATTATGATAAAGGTTATTTCATCGAATAAAAAAAATTGACTTTATGTACAAAACTGGTTTTACCTTTGAAAGAAGTGAACTAGTTTTTGTTAAGGAAATTTATACGATCAAGGTTTTACGGTTTGCATTTTTCTATCTGATAGCCTAATTATATCTCAATTAAAACTACATTAATCACTAAAAAGCATTTTTTCTTTATTTTATGTATATGGTAAAGTTGCTCAGTGCCGATCTGCGCTCATTTCAAACAGTTATATATAGTTATGCGTAAAATATTATTTTATCTAACAAAGTTTTAGAATATGTATAACTATCGGAACATTACTGCTACAAAAGTAGTTTTTCATGTACTTTTTATTCTGGAATAAATAATAAAAAAAAAAAGTTTTTTGTATGACATTCTTCTAATTGTTATCTACAGTTAAATTAACATTTTTTAAAATAATTTCTATATTTTCTGTTAACATTGGCGAATAAGTATGAATGTGTTTTCAAATTTATAAAATCTGTCCACGGTTTAGTATGATCCAAATAAATCAATGTCTTCTTTATCAATACCGGCTTAGCCCATTAGTGTCCGGTATCAGTGTTGATACCAATTAGAATTAATATTATTTATCTCTTATTTTTGTCAAGGTGAATTTATATTTTACTTTATAATTACTACGTACATTAAATAAGTACTGTAAATAATGTAATTTTATTGATTTTGTTAATTTTTCATAACGGGGATTCTAAGAAACGCTGATGAAATAATAATTAATATGAATATTTTTATAGACATTTTGACTACTACGTATTATGCTTCGTTGAAACTAGAAATTTCGAGATATAAAGGTGGCTGTTACTGAGTAATACTTGTCGTTGACAGCAAGGTAATCAACTTTTTTTTTTTATTTTTTCAAATAACTAATTATTATTGTAATTAACTGAAAATGTTTTTAAAAATTCGCTCATAGAATTAAAATTAGTAGATGAATTTGCTATGGAGGCCGGTTCTAGTCAATTCTTCCCTACACTATAAATAAAAATCACACCTTTATTAAATGAAAGAAATTTTAATCACAATAATCAGTTCTCTTTATAAACGAGAAATCAAAAACATTCTCAATAAGAACAATGACAAAACAAATATTGTTTTCTTTAAGTACTTAAAGCATTGGTGTCATTGAGAATGACACGAAAACTCGCCTCATTGACGTAGTTATATGTTATTAAATGACTTTAAAAGAATTTTAAAACTCGTGTATATTTTATTACAAAGGAAGTATAAAAAAAATTTTCAAAATAAAAATACATATTTCTAATTAGTCAAAGAACAAGAACAAGTTATTTATATAACATGCTTGCAAGCATTAACACTAGAAATAATCTTTTATGACTAAACAACAAGTGTCGTTTACAAAAAAAAGAGATTAAAAGTTTCACAAAAAAAAAAAGTTTGCGGTACCCGCTTCGATTAAATACAAATTGAAGGCTGTATACTCGGAAGATCTTTTTATCGATATTCTTAAGTCGTTTGAAATTGATCCTGTTCAGTTAAAGAAGGCGTGCTCGATGAATAAAGCCTTACTCGATTTATTAACAATTATTCGCTTCAGCTGAAATTTTCATCAACTTTTAACACGCTTCTCATTTGATTTAAAAAAATCTTCACGTTTCGTTAGTTTTACTACTTAATATATCGGAAAAATTAAACTTATCCTGAGACTATGCAAAATTATCACCAATTAGTATCGTAACAAATTCTTCATTATAACCTATTTTACAAAACATAAGCGACGTAAAGAAAAAAAAAAACATTGACTTTCACTAAATCTCCTTGCACGCGTCTGAATAAAGTGCTTTTTACGAAATGAGCAGTGGAGTCCAATAAAAATAGCCTGCGTCGTTCTTGGAAAATGAATGATAAATTTAATGTAGACCACAAAAAAAATTTGATAAAGCTTTTATCCTTCAATTTTAGTAACTATACTCCGCTCACGTCTATATACAAACATTTTCGCGCTTATCTCCTATACTTACACTTAAAAAGAATATGTCAAGAAACACTTTTTTGAAAGTATAAACTACACAAGTTGGCACGCGTCGTATACGCGTCCAATTGTGTGTGTGTGTGTGTGTGTATATATATATATATATATATATAACTCCTCCAATTACAATACGCTTAAAAAAGAAAAGAAAAAGTATACAACTATAAGACTCACCTCAGTGGCAACAGGTAGGCAAAGGCACTTCTTTCTCTAAGATACAGCAGTAACAGGAACACACACGCGCGCACACACGCACGCACAAATCCGCGCGCGGCTCTTGAAATCTATTTTTCTTTTCTTCCTTTCTTCGATCTATCGCACACGAGGATTAATATACGAAATTCCCAGTTTTTTTTATATATATTCTCGTTATAAACCTTTTCTTTTTTTTTTTTTGTTGTTCTTTCCCCGCCAACCGTTGTTACACACCCCTGCGGTGGTGTTCCGCTCGCTCAGCGATAAAGCAGCAAGTTGCGCGTTTTCCGTCGAGTCTTATGCATTCCCAGTATGCGTCGTCGCTTCTGATACGCCGATCGGCTTCTTCTTCTTTTTCTTTTTATCCCCGTAGTACAACAACTACTACCTGAATTCGGCCGCTTGCAGTTGTCGCGCCAGCGGCGGGCCGAGACACGACGGCGGCTGCGGCGGCAACGAGTCGCACCGACTTCGTAAATTTTCGAAATTTTTCTATATAACCCTAGCAGTTGTGTACGCGAGCGTTTATTATCGCTCGCCCCTTATTTTGTCAACGCGGTGTATTTATTTAATATATATGTATATATAGTATACAGAGAGAAAAAAAAAATGATACAGAAAACACTACGGCATATATACTACTTGAGCTTTCGATTGAATGCCGCGCGTACGCGTATATGTAAATATATATATATATATATATATATATTGATATACACTTAAGAAGGATTGAAAGTACCGGTATATATATATAAGTAGCGGACGCGAGCTTGCAAAAGATAGAAGGAGAGAAGAATGATGGGACACCTGCGACAAGTCGAACGAAACTGCGCCGGGCGGACGCGCCGCCGCTCTTGTATTAGCTTCTCTCGCGCGCGCGCGCCTCTCTCCCTCTCGAACGCGCGCGTTTGGTTCGAAATTCCCCCGTCCGATGTGCGTGGCATATGCATCGTCGTGGCGTGCGAGCTTCGCGTCGTATATGCGTATGTATGTGGTACTACTCTCTCTCTCTCTCTCTCTCTCTCTCCTTCCTCACTCACTTCTCTTTAGCGATGGCAAGTCCATATATATAATATTCGAGAGATCGTGTGTGAGCGCGTTGTGCCGGCATATAAGTAAGTTCTGTCTGGTAATATCCAGTTGGTTTTAGAATATACGTCTTGGTATAATGTTGGAGCGTGGCCGTTTTTTCTTTTTCGATTCGATACGGTTATTCGCGAAACTGCATTGGGCCAGTAGCGAGAGAGAGAGAGAGAGAGAGAGGGACGCGTGCGGTTTCCAGGGAGGAAAACACGCATATATTACACAAGATGTCAGCAAGCATATACGGATCGTGATTCGTATTAAATTGTCAATTGCCGGCAAACATGAGCTTTTGTTTTCTCTTCTTCTCTATAGATATACATATACAGACACAGTAGGCGAGAGTGTGCGAATTGTCACGTTGTCCGCGCGCGATTATTATTGGTGTATATACGAGAGTGCGCGTATCGGCTGATCGGTATGGGTTATTAAAAAAAAGCTGCGTGCTGAGTGGTTTATGCGCAGTGAAAGCACGATTATACATACGAATTTGTATCGGTGATATTTTTTATTTTTATTTATTTATTTATTTTTTCGTTTTTTTTTACTATGGATGTAGAGCTTTAAATTTTGGGTAAAAATTTCTTTATTAATTTTGTTTAGATGCTATTGATGAAGCATTTTCGATAGGAAAAGGAAGAAGAAGACGAAGAATAATTGTATGTATAGTGTTATTTAACCATCATCATGACGGAAAAAAGTTTATCTGGAAAATCAAAATTATTTTTCATTTTACTGGATAATTTCGCTGTCTCATCTTGTTGATATTATTTACCGACAAATGTAAAATTAGCATTTGTTGAAACGATTCCGTGACATATGCAAGGCAATTCATTTGTATATTTAGACTTCTGTTTATTTAAAAATATTTAGTTTTTTTTTTAAACATCTACATTGTGAGTAATCTACATTTTCCAACATAATTATACCTGTTCATTTTTATGATGTAATTTAATTAATAATATGCGAGCTGCGCTACGGATGTCGATTAAAAACTTTATAAAGATGAAGATGGAGCTGTTATTCATTATTTACGCTGAAATGAACTGTTCCCGTAATTATTGAACAATATGATTGGATTGAAAAATACTTTATTTTTTCCCGTTAGATAACCACATACAATGTGAACAACATCAATATAAGTCTATTTATTCAATTTCTTAATTAAAGAATTATTATGTAATACAATTTGAGATGAACCAGTTTTATCATTAACCAGGGATGATACCCTTAATATTTTTATGAACGCATGTTGTTGACTTAAAAAATTTCATTTGGAAAGAAGTTGATCGTACTGGCTTTATTGAGCGCAATCTAACGACACAATTTATCTCATGAATCTGTCGTACAACAAATGTAACACTACAAAGTACGCAATTTAACTGGGCTATTTAACTATACGATATATACTATTTTTACATTTCATATTTTATTTTTTAAACATCTCCATAATTTTATACGCAGAATTATGTAACGTTTTGATTTATCTATAATTTTATAATTATAAGAAATTTATAATCAATTAATGTAAATTAATGTGTTGAAAACTTTTTATAAAAAAGAAAAAGAACATTCATCGAGAGTGAAAAGAAGGCAATATCGTATATAAATAAATTATAATATTATTGATTGCACAAGGTATTGAACGTAGCAATAGTTTTTTCTTTATAATTCAAATCATATAAAATTTTCATAATAAAAAAAAAATCATATAAAATTGAATATTTTTGAAAAATGAGATATTGCAATTAAAATAGCGAAACGGTTATCTTAGATGATGGAATTTCTCTAAAATTATGAAAATAATCATAAAAATATATACATAGTCAAGCGCTAAAAAGTATCCGAGTTAATTTTTTATCATAATTGTACTTTCACTTTATCAGATGACAATATACCTTAATCTACTCAAGTTTCTACACCTATATCTACTTAAATTGACATACTTCAAATTTTTTCGTCACTAGTTATCATTTTTTTTACTTTAATTTTATAATCCTTATGTTCATCTACACACAAGATAAAAATGTTATCTCATCACTAATCATTTTCCTACATGTTCATTAAATGTGACTATAAACCTCTGTGCACTTTTAACATTTCTAAAAATTATTTGAGTAAATGAACGTGAATAAATATATTCATATGCTGAAATTAAGGATTAAAAAACGTCAGCAGTTTTTTAGTCTGTTAATACGTTTGGAATTTAGAATTAGTTAAATAGTACGTAAAATAGTAACGTTGCAATTATGATAAGTGTAAATTTGTTATTAAAATTTAAGAAATAAATACAGTTTGAAATTTTATAATATGGGTTATTGCAATTTAATAGTTTGTTTTTAAATTGTAAATTTTTAATTTGCAAATTCAAGATGTGAATAATAAAAAAAAATCAAACATATAAATGAATAATAAATTATGTAGGTAATAGATGAATATAAACACTATTGTAAGAACATGAATTTTGCCTTGTCAATATTATTAATGGATTTTTGAAGATCTTAAAAAAGAAAAATTCCTGAAAATAAAAGTAATGTGTGAGTTTATTATTGTTTTGAGAATATTCAATGATAGTTTTTTAAAATTTCTTTGACTTTAAATTAAACTGTTATTAATTTTGTATAAAATAATATATCAATAACTCATATATTTCATATATATAAAATCTATTTAATATAAAAGTTTTTCAAAAATTTTCTATATTATTTGTAAATATGATAATATTAAAAAGTTACGAAGATAATAAAAAAAATTTTTACTACCTATAAAATAAAATAAAAAATACGTTGTGTTGTAAAGCATTAAAAATTTAAAATTTCATTCAATTAATTGAAATTGAGTAAAATATTAAAAACAATGTTTTCGTGGTATAAATATAAAACACTCAGTATCAGTATTATTTTTATATTCGCCAGACGTGATTTTTAATGGTATCTCAAACAGTTTTCTACGATCGTAAAGATTAATTCGTTATGAGAAATTTGTCTTCAGTTATCGCAAAATAAACTCAATAAAAATGAGATCGAGTCAAGTATTCATTTTTTTCTTTGCATAAACTTTTCTATCTTTACTGTTTGCCCTATCTATAATCTGTGGCTTCACTGTATTTAAAGAAACACTTGTAATGGCATGCAATAAATTTCGATTGGCTGTACTTGAATAAACAATGTAGTATTTCGTATTACTTATCTAGTAATATTATAATGAATCATAATATCTATAACATGATAATATACTTTCAATTAAAGTTTTGTTTTTACTATCATGATACCATACTTTCGTCTTACGGTACTTTTATTATAACGTATTTTATGCTACTAGTATAACTATAAATATCTATTGAACTAAAATATAAAATTTAAATAGGTTGTTAATTAGTTGCCAATTTTATTAGTAATTCGATTTCAAGTACTTGCTACTTTTAATATCTTCTCGTCAATATTTACATAACAGCATATGCTCGAACTGTATGTCGAAGATCTTTGATAAACTATATGATTCATTATTTAAATTATGGTATTAATCATTAATGATTCTTTAAAAATCTTTCCACCTAATACAGATCGCGATGAATTAAAAATTCACAAATACACACTCAGACACAACTAAATTATTCTCTTATAAAGGCCTTAGAATTCTCACTTTAAATAAATCATCCATATTGCGCATGTGTAAGTTGTAAAATATGACTTATTAAGTGTACTACATGAATCATATATACTATATTCTCTTATAGCTAATCGTAATGGAAATTTTATCTACAATTCATTTGAGTGCATAATAATCACGTGTCTTTCAAATTATATAAAACTCTAAAAACTATAAATTAATTATAATTTTTAAACTTCAGAGAAAGTTCAAGCTTGTAAAAAGATTAAGAGTTTTCGTACATCGTAAAAATGTTTAAGAAGAATGACTTTAGACGTGTATTGTATTAGTGTCCTTGATTTAGGATAACAGAGTACAATATATACTCAACTTTTATTGTATTACAGACATATCTAGAATGTTTGGAAACATACCAGCTGCCTTTGCTTATTTAATCTTAAATTTAAATGTTGAATATTTTCGGCTCCGTTGAGTCTGAGATGAACAATATAGCAAATAAAAGTGAGAATGTTTAATCAGTTTGATAATTTGAATAATTAAATAAAGAATGTTAATATGTGTTTTTCTGAAATCGATGCTTTGGTACCATTTGGATAAATTTTTAAAATTTAATCGTTTTATATTCTTTGCAGAACTTACACTTTGGACAGCTTTATTTATTTATTATCATAAAACGAATTATACATCAAATTTTTTTATACATAAAAACTTGACCATTCTATACCTAATATACGAATGGAACTCTCCCGAAGTGTATATCCGTTAAGTTTCTGCGTCATTTCTTACGTCAAAGAAAAAAAAAGTAAAAGATGCAAACATTACAAAATGCTCATTAATGTTTTTCAAGGTATATTAAAATAAATCAGAATTTTTTTCTTGAAAATTTTATATATAGTGTATTTCTTTTATATGTCAATTAATAATGAAATACAAGGAGAAATGAATGTCATGTCTATTCAAGTGTGATATTCATAAATTGCACTTCAAAAGATGTATTATGTATAAAATTTAAATGATCAAAAAATTTTGGATATGGCGATGATGAAAATCTGTAATTGCTTAAACAAATGAAAACGAGTAATACGGTAATTTCGTCTGATAATTGTTTGGGAAATAAAAGTAAGTCACGAGTGCCGTTTCATTGAATGCTTTAATTTAATTATTGAAAAACGTGATTTAAAATTTTTTCACATTGTGATTATTGTAATCGGTCAATGATGAAGGATGCTTTATTAGCCTACTTGAAATTAATGTATAAATTATAAAATTTACGATGTATTTAAAATAACATTTTTCTGTATTTCTCTAGAGACTATAATTATACGTACATTTAATTTAATTGTTAGTTATAACACAATAATTATTGAAAATAGTTCATAATATCGGAGCGTAGAAGAAATATCCGTAAATATTTTGATTTATTGCAAATAAAATTTGAAAAGCGAGAATAATAGTAAAAAATTCGGCGGTAAGCGAAAAATGATGTTATTTCTTGTTATTGTAGTATTTTTCTTATAGTCAATTTATACAATGAATAACAATAAACATTCCGAAACCTGAACATTTTTCGTAGAATAAGTACATTATACGTATATAACACTTCGATCATTTGATAATTACTCTTATGGTAGATAAATAAGTAGAATTTATTTACTATGCATTCACGCATCCAGTCTCTGTATCAATAAATGTATGTTGACCTGTAAAAAAAATGCATTGGCAAGGCATTTTCACAGAAAACAAATCAGCAGATGTAAAAGCTGGAAATAATTTTTTTACCAACTAAAACTCGTAACTTACTACAGCGATTATGATCAAAAGCTTCTTCGAAATACACTAAGCACTTGTAATTGTAATCATGTAATTATTTACTGTTTACTAAACCTCTAATCAATCAATTGCGTCTTTCCACAGACCATCTGTCTGAATCTACAGTTGAAGTAACAATAAAACTTCCATCGACAACAAAGCGCGCGTGTCGCCGTGGTTTTCGCTTCACTTCCTCAACGTAAACGAAAAAAAAGAGGTGGCGAAAAACGTGAGCGCTCGAAGAAGAGCCTATATCCACGTGTATAATATACATGTATATAATATACATACCTTGCACGCGATAGAGGCGCAATATACAAGTCGAGCATACACAATAAAGCAATGAAAATCGCCCATTAAAGTCACGTGGCCGAGTATAGCAAGGTTAACGTGCGCTCGCCCGAGAATCTCGTGCGAATTTTTTTTTTTTTTTTCACCGCACGCGTACACATACATAAACCGCTTGGCTGCTCATCACCTATCCTTCACTTTTCGAGAGAGAGAGAGAGAGTGAGAGAGAGAGAGAGAGAGAGAGAGAGAGAGAGAGAGAGAGAGAGAGAGAGAGAGAGAG
>JAYJLV010112178.1:0-11202 GCA_036873485.1 Torymus texanus | reverse complement strand
GATCAATCAATTTGAAATTTGAACCAAAATTTGAACTCATCTTAAGGAATATTAGGATAAATTTTTAAGAGATTATTTCGATTTGATTTAAAAAAAAAAAATATTTTTGATAAAAATAGCATTTTCGATGTCGCACGATAATCGGAGTAAAAATTATCTGATCGTCTTGAAATTTGGCACAGACATAGTTTTTTTATATCTACAGGATGGTTCGTTGCCTAGAAATATCTGACTGTTACGAAAAAAATTTTGGTGGTTAAATATTTTTCTATAAAATTTTTTAATACCTTTTTCTCAAAGAAATCTTTATTAATTGACGTGAAATTTTAACCACTTATTAAACTCTATTAGTACAGGATTGGGTTCAATTTTTAAGAGATATCCTTCATTTGTTTTTAGAAAAAAATATTTTAGAAAAAACTAGTTTTTTCGTTGTCCCTCGATAATTGGAGTAAACATTATCTGATCGACTTGAAATTTCGTACGAACATAGTTTTTTTTTATATCTACAGGCTGAGTTCGTTGCGTAGAAATATCTGACTGTTACGAAATAAGATATTGGAGCTTAAATATTTTTCTATAAAATTTTTTAATACCTTTTTTCTCAAAGAATACTTTACTTTTTTTTTTGTTATATAAAAATATATTGGTAATATTTTAATTTATTCTGACAAAACAATAATGGAATAATATATAAAGTTTGAGGAAACTAAGTGCCAATATATTGGCAGCAGATTTTTTTTGTTATATAAAAATATATTGGTAATATAATTTATTTTAATTTATTCTGGCAAAGTAATAATGGAATAATATATAAAGTTTGAGGAAGAAGTGCCAATGCATTGGCAACGGTTTTTTTCTACTGTTATTGCTTTGTCCTTGGAGTTTAAAATCTGATAGCCAAACGGTTGTTGCAGCCGTCTTCGTTCATGTCTTCGTTTATGTCTTCGTCATTTTGGTGTTGCTCGGTTTCTTCTGCGGTATCTCTGATGTACGTTGTTAGTCTGTTAGCTATGGTGTGTGTTCCTTTCTCTTTTTCAGCAGACTACGTGCGTCATTTCATATGTGTGTCTCATAGCCTTCCTTATTATAAGAGGATGGAATTTGGTAAAATTTTCCTAATAAAAGAAAGGTAAGATGATCCCAAATAGTCGTAGATCTAACTTTCTATACTGTTGAATGAAGCTTGTATGGATGAATAGCTAGAAAGCAACATTCAGATTTTGATTACACTCATGGTGAATGTTCCTTACATAGACTAGCATATTAATGAATATTTAGAAGCAAAGCACAAGAATAACAAAATTTGATACTATAAAAATTAATTTATAATCTATAAATACATATATAATAAGAAACGTTTTTGAGATTGTCTATTTAACTCATTCGGATGAGTTGGATTGAATTGAGTTATATTTAATTAAGACGGTTTAAGAAGATGCTGAGGGGTTGGAATTGTTTAATTTTTTTAGTTATTTGAATCCTATTTTAAGAAGGAGCTACAGAATTAAGGAGGGGTTATACAATTAAGAAAGGGCTATCCAATTAAGGATATGACTCATCAGTTGAACAGCGGCAGCAGTGAAAATATTTTCTAATATAGAGAGACATAAATTTTTATATATATTGTATTTTATTCTATACACATACGGTAATTTATGCAAATATTATGTTTTCAGATCTCAGATAATATTCCTACAAATCAGATGAGCAATAACAACGCTAGTGGAGTTGGACAGTATATATTTGTTAAAAAGCCTGATACAAGTGATAGTGTGCCGCGCGCTTCTTCGGCGCCACCGATGCCGCCACAAGTAGCTGGCATGAGTATAGGCGTGCATATTGTACGTGGTAGACCAGCCAGTGCAGGAGAAAATTTACATCAAGCAATAGCCTTAAGAAGTAGAGGAAATATTTGTAGGGATAACGGTGGTGCTGAACCCAATGCTTCTAGTATTATCATTGGAGGCAACCCTCCTTTCCCATGTGAATGTAACATACAAGGGGCAATGGTTATCTGTCAACAATGTGGAGCCTTTTGTCATGATAATTGTATTAGCTCTCAATCTATATGTACTACTTGTCTCATACGCTAAATGATATCATTCATTAATTTATCAAGTTTACATCAGGGTAAATGTTACGATAAGTTTATTTAAAAAACTTTCACTATTTTTGTAAAATGAATAAAAAGAATTTTTTATATTATTTTTTTTACATATTATGAAGTTTAACTATCACATTTAAGTTATTTTAAATTTATAAAATAAATAATATATAAATGATATATTTTGTCTTTCCCAAAGAAATAAAAAAACATTTTAAATTCAGTATTATTCTTGGTGTCAATAATAAGAGATTTGTTTATAGATTTAAATAGGCTTTCTATTGCACAAAAAGTATATGTAAGTTTTTTTATCTAGTCACAAATTTATTTTTTTTAACACCTATATGAAAGAGGCCCTTTTCTTGCCGAAAAAACGAATAAAAAATTGAGTTTTCCGAGCCTAAATGCTTTTCCCAGCAAAAACGTGAAAAAAAAAACAGATTTTTGTTACGGGTGGAAGTCGGACAGTGTAGTTACGTTTAATTTAGCTTGAAATGTTTAATTCTTCATTTATCTTTCATTTGACCACTAAACTTGAAAATGTCAATGATATTAGAAATACTCAGCTCATTTAAACATCATTGATTCTATTGTAATAATAACTTCTTATGGAAGAGTGAACTCGCGAACATCTCCTTACTTGGCCGCTGGACCAGCTATTTAAAGGTAAGTTATAATATTGTGACGGAGTCACATGCTACTGCCGCCTTAGCATCAGCAGAGCAAGCACATGCTCGGTCGCGCCGCCATTTTGCCGAAGTCGGCAACGAGGACGTCGAGCAGGCAGCCCTCGCACTCGCGCGCACACACACGGTAGCACTGGCAGGAGGGCGCGGCGCGGAATGGGGAGCGAACTAGGGTATTGCGCGACGCGGTAATACTGTTCGAGAGCGGAGCAGAGAGGAGAGCGCGTGCTGAGCTCAGTGAACCGGCACCGCGCACGGCAAGAGTGGGAGTACCTTGGTCTTCCAATTTCCTTTTCCTTGACCGTATTGGGCCAGATTAAGTGGCAGACGCTCCTACGTCCTGCAAGTGCACACTTAATCAGGTTATTTTCCGTACAACACGCGAGAAGTTATCTCGCGCTTTTATCTCTTACCAGTGACGTGAACTCACCTATAGTCACTGGTTTCGTGTGCCGGCTGCTCAGTTTTATACGATGCACTCTTCTTATGTGCAACGACCGCGAAGGCGGCGGGCAACGGGGAATGTTAGTGCTGAGAAATAATAACGCGTCAAATAAAATAATAAAAACAAGCTGTTCAGATTTATTTAACTTGAATAAGAAAGTGTAGTTAATAATATGTAAAACCGTCGAAATACGGAAAGCCTAGCTAATACGGTGCGCCCGCACGAAATTTACTAAGTTGGCTGTTTGGCACAGCTGACTGGTCTGGCGAAACTAGGTCACGAGCATGAGCTAATATACGCCGCGCGCTCGCTGTGTTAGTGCTACGCACACACTTAAACACGAGCTATGAGAGAGCGACCGCGCTCGGAGCGCGACACATACACGTAACTGAGTGTGAGAGAGGGAGCAGACTACACCGCCGCGTCATCTGCGCACTTGCCGCGTGCACTTGCCGGTTACAAACTGCCGGCAAGTTTGATTTTCGGATATGACCTTGGCGACGGTAACGAGCACCAGGTCGACTCTCTCTCTACACTCGCTCTCTCCGCGCGAAGATGCCTTAACGATATCGTTGTTCAGGTATCGACGAGCCTGAACAACGATTATACGAGCTAAATCGCGGCGCGGAAGAATAATGCGTGCACGCTTACCTTATAAAATCTCGCAAGGAATACAACGATCTGCGGGTAGGTGGCTGACGATGGTCTATGTTACTAATGGCGCCCAACTTATTGCATAAACAACACAAAAAAGGAGAGGGTTGAGTTGGAGTAATTGTATTTTTTTGTGTTATGTCAGTGGGAGCAGTGAAAAATTGATTCACGCAACGCCGATACAAAGAAATTAAGTACGAGTAGTACGTAATGAGAAGCGAGCAAACGTCAGTCAAGGGTGAAGTTCCCTTTTTTTCTCTGTTCTGGGGTTTTCCCTTTTTAAAAAAATTTTTTCCTGACTACGACTCACAAGAAGCAGAGTTATAGAAATATTACTTCTTTCTCCAATTTTCCTTATTTTCCCAAGTTAAGCCTGTGTAAAGAGAAATTTTGGGTCGAGACTTTATTTTTCTTCCAGGTTGATCACCAGTGTGTTAAATCAAAATTCGAACGAATTTGTGGATCGTTTATTTTTCAGGTTTATCATCAAAGTGTGTAAATAAATTACAATTCTGGGTCGAGATCTTTCATTTTGACAGATCGATCTTTAGAGTGATTAATAGCACATAATTGTGGGTCGAGCAAAATTATTTATCAAATTAACGTGCACTATCTTGACGTAGATCACGAGAAAGTAAAGTTCTCATATCAGATACATAAAGATAAAAAACGAGCCGAACGAAAGACATTGCGTTAAGACGATTTATTTGCTCCCTTCTTTTTTTGTTACTTGTTCCCGGGAGGCTCTAATCATTTTTCCACCTAACGGCACAGAGTAAAGTGCAATACATCGGTCTAGAATATTTTATTTTACAGGCTCGAGTTTTCTTTCATCCTTTTAGGTTTGCATCGTCAATAAGTAATCACGAAAAGACGGGTCGAGTTGATTTTTTCTTTGGGTATCCTTATAGTTTTTCTGGTGCGTCAGGAGCACACGTACAATATGGCGGCGAAGGGAACGAAGAAAACAGACCTTTATCAAATTAGAATGAGGAAGCTCAGCAACAATCGGGAGCACCGAAAAAGTTTTCGAGACTTGATGAAGCAATCAAGTGAAGAGGTCAAGGGCGACCTAAAAGAATTAAATTTAAACCATCGAGGTAGCCATCGCGCCAAAGCGGAGAGGTTGTTTCGAGGGTCTTTAAAGATGATTGGAGTGTTGGAAGTCTCCTGGTTCCCAGAGACGGACGAAGCTGACGGAAAAATAATACCAGTGGAGGAAGAATCGGTGATGTTGCTTAGTGATCGTGTTCTAACATACGATACTGAGAAGGAAAATATGGCATCACATAGGCAAGAGACCATATACCAGCTATGAACGACCTTCCACTCATCATAGAGACAGCGACCCATTCGAACATCAGCTGTCGACCTACCGATAGCACGGTAGCACAGCGTATAACGTTGCCAACCGGGAGGCAAACGATTTCACAGGGAGCCAGCACTGGAACAATTCCGATAATTTCCATCAATGCAGTGCACAACGTAAGCTCGAGGCGTGAAGAAGTTCCTGAGTGGTAAAATTCAACAGACAGCCGATACCTGCTACCGCCGCAACTGTAAAACCTCGAGTTGGTAGCCAGGATGGGATGGCGAATAGAAACGCTCAATTCGCACGCGCTACCAGCTCACGCTTCTAACGGTCGAGCACTGGAGGGAGAGAATAAATCTTATCACACCTCTGAGATACAAGCATCAAGTTAAGAGCCAGACAGAGCGAACCGAACTGGACGAAGAGTACGAGCCGAGGGGAGGAGGATGAAGATAGTGAACAAACAACTTCTCACTCGCTCCACTCCCGGGCGGCAACAGATAATATTGTTCTCCAGAAGCTTGATTTCTGACTCAAACGAAGAAATCCCTCCACCATTGTCATCGAGCAGACTGAGAGAAAATTTTCGCGACTTGAGCCCCAAAGCGATGAATCGATAGACAGACTCTTCACCCCCCGCAGACGGCAGAGTCCGGGAGAGAAGTCATGTGGGAGGCAATCGAGAACGTGACGAGAGAGCCGTCACGGAAGTTCACCGACGCACACTGTACTATTTTGATTTTTTTTTATCAAAATCAAATATCTCGAGAACGAAAATAGATGGAGAAACCATTCCAACGGTATTTGAAAGCTAAAACGTTCAGGAATAGAGGAAAAATATGCAACTCGGGATCATTTGACCTTTTGACCTTTAAAATCAAGATCAAAGTTTCAATTTTCCTCATTTTCAGCATTAATCTTGAAAATGCCCCTCGATACGAATTATTTTTAAATGTTATATTTTTTCTTAAAAGTAGAGCGAAAAACAAAGACAATGAGCAGTTGTGCGTTTAAAAGGGTTTAAAATTGGCTGACCTACAATTTAAAAAAAAAGAGTATTTTTTAAAACTTTCGAAAAATATATACATGTTTGTAAGCCTTTGGAGGGCTAAATTTTACACGAAGACTTCTTTTTGAATATACTATCATAGAAAAAATCGGCGTCATGAATTTCGGGTCCGTGCGCTTTTTATAGTTTTTGTCTAGATACTTTAAAAAAAGAGTTCAAAAATACAGTTCTTGTAACAGCTTGAATTTCTTAAAAGCTTGTTACTATTTGTAAAATTGTATATATTATTTTTTCTTATTAATATTTATAACAATGACAAATTTGTTAACATTCTCAGGAGGATCATACCACACCTTAAGCGACCACTTACAGTAAGAGAGCCAATAAACTTGGCGTTTTCTCATCTACGCCCAGAATATCAGGATTATTTGTGGGACAAGAAGTTAGATGGTTTCGAGAAATTCGGGAAGGAATTCGAGAGACGTGAATCTATCAAGGCGAGGAATCATTCTGGACCTCGCCTTGATAAACCGAGAATTCCAGGAACAACGTATACTGGGCCGCACCGCAGCGCCCATAAAGTGGCGACGTTGGAAGTATCGTCGAGCAGCGATGGCAGCTGCCAATCAGAGAGAGGGAAGAGTAGAAAGAAGAAGAACAAGAGACGTGCAATAGGAACTGCAGCTGAAGTGGCGGCAATTAATAACCCTACTCTATCCAGCCAGTAAACGGGATGGTGGCGAGGAATATACCTTTCCAAACAGCTCGCCGGCCGAATACTTCACCACCAGGCGCGAGGCCTCCTGGCGAGCCATCGAAACAAAACGCCTTTACCAGCCAACTCGCACCGTATTCCTTATCATCGAATAACACACCGCTTGTAATAAGAAGTTCGAATTTTGTAGGCCCATGCTACATGGAGTATCTGTCTGTCCAAAACGGGCTTGCTGGCATGCGGACAAAGGGACCAGTTCGCTCACAACTATTCCTCGCGTGAGGGGAAAACTCGTGTGGCTATGCCTTCTTCGAGTAACATGAAACCTTGTGTGACGGTTTCGAGTAAGATTGAGCCTTGTTAAAGCTGTGTTAAAGCTCGAGCAGATGAGAGTAAACCTAGTGCAATGGGTTCAAATGGGAAGGAGCTTTGTGTTGCGGCTCGAGTAGAGGATAACAGGGGTGAGGCGTTGAAAATCATGGGGAAAGAAACATTAAAGGCAGTTGTACAGAAAGTTGAAAGACACGAGCCAGATTCTGGTTCACCGAAAAAGAAGAAGCATTGGGTTAGCTAGCAGCCTTCCAGCAGCGAAGATGGCAGCGATTCCGAGAGCAATGACGAAGAGGAACTAAAGAGTATCAATGAGATGATATTGGAGCCATCTTTAGAAGACTGGAACCTTCCAGATTTAGGAGAAGAGAGAGACCACGCCATGCTACCATAGGTTTAGCAAGCCGTTGACACTGCTGTGGGAAGCAGCAGAACCAGAGGTTGAGGCAACGGAGTCTAAGAGGCAGAAGAAACAACCTTCGCTGGCGCCTGGAGGAGACCTCCCGGGGTCGAGCGGGGGTATCATAGGTCTATATGTAGGGGAAGACGCTATCCTGGAGAATAGCATAAGGCTGAAAGAGTTAGTGGGGATCGAAGATGTCGTGGAGGAACCCGTGTCGGACAACAGAAACTTTATTCGAGTCATGTTTGGAGGTGAGCTTACATCGCATGATTCTGGCGCTATGATATGTCTGGTAGGCCCATGACTTCTAAATAAAGATCGAGATCTCCTACGAGAATCGAGTGGTCAGGTGAAGGGGGTGACAGGAGTCCCAATGAAGATTCAAGGTAACTTACGCATCTCAATCGAGGTCGATGGCCATCTAGGATTATTATAGCTTCGAGCAGTTAAGAAGATTTATCACGATATAAACTTAGGTATGGTTTTTGGGGTCGAGTGGGACTTATCGTTGCGTCCGAGCCAAGCAGTGGAAGTTCGGAGATCGAGGAGAGTGGCATCCCTTTGCTACGAATATTGAAGACTCTAGCCCGGCCATAATGGCAGAATGCGCGGGATTAACTGAAGTAACTCCGAGCGAAACCGAGCGAATCCAGAAAATTATCGATCGGTCAGTCCATAAACCGGCCAATGACTATCTACCAACTACACACCTGAGTGAACACCATATCGTGTTAATGGATTACAGAAAATTTTATGACGCCCCTAGCTGACGATAACCAGCGACGTGGATAGTAGCACGAGAAGCCGTACGAGAAATGCATTGATAAGGCATTATCGAGAGATCTGCAAACATTCCAAAGGCTGATCCAAAGGCAAGGTACCTTGATGATATCATTGCGATTGAGATCTTCAAGGCATATAAAAAATGGCTCGAGATTGGGTTAACGAAGATTTGAGATGCACAGTTAACGGTGAATTAGAAAAGTGCGAGTTTGGGTGTTCAGGAGACCAGAGGTAGAGAGAGAGCCGAGTCAATTCTACAGTATCCAGTTTCGAAAACAAAGAGTCAATTAAGGCATTTCGTAGGGATGGTTGGATGGTACTCGCGGTTTATCGAGACGGAAAGTGAGATCAAACTATCCCTATTGACGCTCGTCAAGAAGACGCAAGTGTGGAAATGTAGACCGGAAGAGCAAGACACCTTCCAGCAACTTAAACTCACCTTCGCGAGAGCGCCAATGTTAGCAAAGCCCGATTTTACGCGAGAATTAACGGTACAGTATAAAATACTAGTAATAAAGCGATTGGAGCTATGTTATCACAAGACTTCGAGGATGGAGAACACTCGATCGTATATTTCCACCGTGTCCTATTGAGCGACGATAAGAGTGCCTGGCGCTAGCATGGGCCATCAAAAAATTGCGGCCTATCTAGAGAGATATAAGTTCAAGGCCATCACGGACCATAGAACGTTGAGGTGGCTGTAATATCTAAATCCTCAAGCGATGAGTCAAGATGTTGGATCTCAACGAGATCGGAGACAAGCTTAGTACTATAATAAGGGTCTAAGGGCATAAGTGGGGGATCTGGTCATGTGGAAGGCGCACGTATTATCTAGTGGCGCTTAAGGGCAGCTAAGCTCGCACCAGCCTGGAAGGGGCCATATGAAATTATCGGGGTTAAATCTCTAAATGTATATATCCTAAAGATGGAGCCTGGGAGGAAAAACCCTAAAGTGCATGTGACGAAACTAAAGAAGTATCAAGAGGGTTGAGAGTACAAAGGGGGAAACTAACAAATGGTTGAAAACAAGCTACTAACGAGATCGGTGAGGGTAAGTGTAATTGTATTTTCTATTGTGTTGTGTCGAGGTCGTGAGTGGGATACCGTTGGAATCTAGTTAATAATAACTTTGGAATTTCAGTAGGAAAAATGTCGAGAATGCTTAAAAGCCAATCACCATTCACCGTTTCCCGAGATCTGAGCCCCACGGTGAGCCTCTCGCTTCTGCGATCTCCACCAGCAAGCGGTAGTCACGCCGAGCGGCTGATGGAGGGGTGAGGCCGAGCACCCCACTGCGTCATCGCCCACCCGGGAAGTTAAACGCGCGGCAATAGGTGTAGCCGAGTCATTACTCGATAAACTTTTAATCGATTTTGAGGCTTCGAGTCCTAGTGGGAGGAGACAAGGGAGGCTGAGGCGAAGTCCTGAGTGATCAGGCGGTAGCAGAGTTGTATGAGTGGTTGGAAAGGAGTGAAGTACCCTCGCATAACCCGCTACCGTCGCACCGCAAAGACGAACAGTCCCAGCTCCCTTCTCCCTTAGTAATCGGATCAGATCGAGGCATTCGGAAGATCGAGGGTAAATCGTAGGCCATACTTTGTGGTTGAGCAGGCGCGATGTGAGGAGGCCTTCAGAGCGTTGACCATTCTAGCGATCGAGCCGTTTCTCCAAGGAGGTGCAGAGTGGTACGACGACGAATCATCCTCCAGCCTACTGATGCAAATTGTGAAGTGGCAAATGAGAATGGGTTGAAAGAGGCGGTTTAACCCTCGATGCGTAGAGGACGATGGGAGAGATGGAACCTCCAATCGGCCTGGAGTGAGAAACAGGATACGGCTACACCTCCTGCGGACAGGATCCTCAACCGCTCAGCCTGCCAATCGAACCAGCACCCGGGGTAGACCGATCGCAGCGCCGCCAACTCCTGGACCTTTGCCCAGTATCGGTAGACAGGGCAGTGTACCCGGACAACGGTCTCTGCTTCAATTGCTGGCAGATGGGGTACATGCGGTTCGTTGGCACTGAACCGCGGTGCTTCTGCTGTTTAATTTGTGGCAGGCAGCCACACATCGTGCCAGGGCTATCGAGGGGAGCGACAGAGTTCTCGGGGAGCGGAGCGTTAGGTGAGATGGCAGAGTCGTCCCGAGTCGCCACGCGACGACGAACTAGTCGTTGGGATGAGCAAAGACCGAAGACTAGCCCGTCACCGCCAACCTCGAGCACAGACACAGCTGACCAATTCCCTCAGTGCAGCAGTATTTTACCTCCATCAGCCACCTGCCTCGGGATATACAGGCAGTACTGCTGAGGGCCTTTGTGGTCCAAAACCCACAAGGTGAACCAATCGAGATTAATAGAATCCAGGAGATTTCCTGTATGAGGGTTTATCGAGAAGTTTAGGCAAGGAAAGGGGGTAGCGAGTGGTAAAGCCGTTGACTAGCCATTTTGCAGAAGCCGACGGAAGACACAGGGAGAAGATATAGATTTTGTCCTCATTGGTTCTCCCTTACGCAAGTACCTTATGGCTAATCACGGGCTTTTCAAAGATCGGAAAACTTTATGTATGCTCATTCGACACCGCAGTTTTCCGGAGGAGGAGCAACGTCACCAAAAGGAATAGCAGAGCAGCTTCTCGTCAGTGCCAGTACCAGTACCAAATTACGCAAGTTACCCGAACACCGCCACGGAGGGTACTCATCATTATTTTCGGACCTCGCGATAACCGCGTTGTTTTATTTTTATTTTGGACTTCGCGAGA
>JAYJLV010112167.1:0-11203 GCA_036873485.1 Torymus texanus | reverse complement strand
ACATAAAAATATTGACATTGTATTTCTTGCGATTGGTTTTATGTAAACATTACTTTGTTGATTAATATTTCTACTTACATTAGTAGCAACCTCACAGAAATAAGTGTTCATAAGGTTAGCTATGTCCTCTTTGTTTGTAATTTTATTGTTGTTCACATATATATGGTCAATTGTCTTGTTCGATTTCTTTGACTTTCCTAAGTTATTGTTAATTATTTCCCAGAGTTTTTTATTATCTTTTCTACTTTTTTCTATCTTATCTTTTTCAAATGTAAATTTAGCATCTTTTATTACTTTACATAATAATTTTGAGTAATTCATATAATTATCCTTTAATTCAGTACAATTAGGACTCAATTTTCATAATTTATACAGTGTTTCTGTTTTTTTACAAGATGTAATGATTGAAGAAGAGATCCAATTTTTTCTTGGTATCATATCCCTATCTTTTCTTTTAAGAACTTTACTAGTTGTAGCATAATTTATACAATTTTTAATCCTATTTATTAATGAGTAGGCTGCTTCGTTTGGATCGTGAATTGATAATATAGAGTTCCAGTCTGTTAATGTGGCTTTTTTTAAGAGCTTCTTATAGTTAACAATATTTTTTCTTGCACTATTATCTTGTTTATCTCAGATTATGTTGCCTAGGGCAACTATTAAAGTATAGTGGTCACTAATTTCATTAGTGCAAAGTTTATATGATTATGGAAAGAGTGATTTTGATTTCCTAAAAATATTGTCAATATACGTTCCATTACAGCTGTCAGTTGCAGGCCTGGTTATTCCTAGAAAAAATGGTATATATTTCTTTTCATAAAAATTATTTAGAAACTCATGGCTAATGTTATCACATTCCATAATATCTATATTAAAATCACCAATAACCATATGGTTCTTAATATTTACGTTGCTATTAATGTATTTTTTAATTGAGTAAACATAGTCCGATTTTTTATGGAATGTGATCTATAGGTTGCGGAGATTCTTATGCTTTCGTTATTATTTATAAGAATATCCGTATATACGATACTTAGCCTATCTATTACCACAGTTTCAGTATATTCTACAATATCATTTTTTATGTACACAATAACACCATCCGCTTTGTTATTACTGCTTTCATTGTGCCTCAACTTGTATCTAGGTAGATTGAAAAATTCACATGAATCGTGGGAATCTCAAGGAGGTTCTGGCTGCCTGTATTGGCAGCCTGACGATCACCTTCTGCATGCCACCGTAGGTCTTTTTAACACAGAGTACTGACTCTAAATCTACATTGTGCCCCTCTCCAAGTGGTTCCAACACCGCATCGTAGACTTCTGCTTTCGTGGCGGTTCCATCCAAGCGAGTTATCTCTAAGGTTATCAGCTGTACCCGATCGCTGATGGTAATATCCTCACCGAACATGACTCTGATTTACTCGCTAAACGTTGTGATTTTGTCCTGGTTATCCTTATTGAGTATGAGAAGGACATCCCGCGCCAGTGTCTTACGCACCCTTGCCACACCAAGGCCTACTTCTTGCAGAGTTGGATCTTTCTTCATCTCGTTAATGATATCTGTGTAGCTCTTCCCCTCGGACGGCTTGATTATTAGTGCGCAAGGACGCGTTCATCTAGTTCGTATTCTTGAACAGCCATCTCATTTTTCTTTCTTTTTCTTCGTTTTCCTAGTCTCCAACGGTGGCTATGCAGGGTCCCGTGTTTCCTGGTATGTCTTAGGCGGGTTCGTATCCATCACCAAGTTGCACGTCGCTTTTTGCTTCGGCTTCTCCTTTCTACTCTTAATCTTCCTCTTCTTTCGGTATTCAGGCTGAAGAGGAGAGATCTTCTTCCATTTGTTGGATTCATCGCTATCCTCGTCGCCTTTAGCCCATATCTTTGGGACACCTGTGCCCTTTGCAAGCAAAGGTGAGGTCTGCTGCTCAGTAGTCTACACGGGTGCGGTTTTGAGGCCGTCCGACATCTTTTTAATATCCTTGTGGATATTGCTCTTTGGCGCTATGTAGTCAATTAAGGCATCAATCTGTCTTTTAAGGGAACTAAACTTCTTATTACAGCTCTTCACGTGATTTTCACTTGGTGCTTTAAACACTGTGGAGACTAAGTTCTCCACGTCAGAGTGTTTATTTTTTCTGTCGTATCAGTCTTACTGCCGGTATAGTGTATGTGGCTCCCCCAAAAAATCTGTGGAGCCAGCACCGACCATCGGGACTTTTACCCAATCGGAATCGATGGTGGGATTAACCCCTCTGTCGAGGACACCTACTTGAGGTAATGCGTGTATCTCATTCACTACGTCTGTGTTTGGTTTATATTCGGGGTGCCTTCCCCTATCCAGTTTTGGTCCATCTCGGGTATTTTATTTCCCCGGTGCCCTTCATATCTGACGAGCTGTCCCCTATCCGCCACTTAGGGATGCGCCTGATGAGAGACTAACAGACTCGACACAGATGTGTGTGCGTGTGTGTGCGTGTGTGTGTATGTGTAGCATATCTAGATCCCTTATCTCAAAGGTATCTTCTGTACGCGTCCGTTCGACCATGCTGCGCAGATCCAACCTTGTCTCATATGGTGAGCTTTAACAGGTCTTCGTTAGGCTTTTGGACTGCGGGAGATATTTTATTTTTCTCCTACTCTCTGCAGGCAGCACTACTTACGTAGCACTGTATGCCTGCAACGAGCTTTCCTCTATCCGCCACCGGAGGACGTGCCACATGAGCGTACAGCCCCTCCTTCGTGTGTGTGTGTTTTTTTTTTCCGGAGAGTTTAGGGTAATCCATTATGGACCGTAGGGTTGCCGGAGTGGTTGACAACATCGTGTTTCGGACTCTAAACAAATAAAGCCCCCGCTCTCTTTGTCTCTGTGGCCTTTTCGTGCTTCCACGGTACCACCGTTAGATATTACTTCGTGGCGGAGGCCTCAGCCGTAGCTCTTCCTCCAACATATCAGAGTAATCTTTCTCCCTCATCCCACTCTGAATGGTCTGGGTAGATTAGGGGTTCGTATCACTCCCTGTCTCCTCTTTTGCCTGGTCTTGAGGCAATTTAACCTTCTTCCTTTCGCGCTCCGCTCGGCGAGCTCTTTCATCACTGTAGCAGCATAGTCGCAGATCGACTTTCATGCTATCTCCGAAGATAACATCCGTTGGCTAAAGTTATCTGGTGTAAGATGCACCCTCAGCGGATCTTCTACGATAGCGCTAGAAGCTCTGAACGTGGGCACTCAAAGAATGCATGCTCAGCGTACTCCTCGACTCCTTCACAAGTTGGACAATCCGGGGCATCCTCATAGTTGAATTTATAAATATACGCCCGGAAACAGCCGTGTCCTGAGATCACTTGCGTGAGATAGTAGTTAAGCTCTCCGTATGTACGATTCACGCAGGTCTTCACGTTCGAGATGAGTCGATGTGTCTATCGTCCCTTGGTGGAGCCATCCAACATCTCTTGCGAGTTGAGACTAACTTCTCTCGTTTTGACCTTGGCCTCAGCGGATCTTTCTTACTAGTACAGCGTTGTACATTCAGCGGCCAGCACTTCCATGGGCAGCATTCCCCCAATGACGTTGATAGCATCTTGGGACACCGTGCGGAAAGCACAAGCCACCCTCAAAGCACACCCGGTAAGCCACCGCAACCTTCCTCCGGTACTCCTTTATCAGCAGTGCATCAGCCCATATCGGTACCGCATAGGTCAGCACTGAGATAGTCACAGATGCAAATAGATGCCTCCTCTTCTGTCTGGGACCCCCAACATTTGGCATAAGCCGTGACAATGTGGTGGCCACAACAGAGGCTTTGGAGCTGATCTGCTCCACCTGCTCCTTGAAGTTAAGCCTCGCATCCAAAATTCCTCCCAAGTACCGAATGAACGACTGGGATGTAATCTCGGTATTACCAGCTCTAAGCGTCACCGTCTCCATTATCTCCCTGCTGGATACAAGGAGTGCCTCCGTTTTGTGTTCCGTAAGTTGCAGCCCAACTGAAGATATGAACCTCCTGATGTCCTAGAACACTTGTCCGAAGATCGCAATGATTTCTTCAGTGGTGCTGCCTTAATAGCCGTCTTAAGTGCAATTTTCGGTATCCCGTCCATATTCGGAGCTTTGTTGTTACTCACTTTCGATGTAGCTGTCAGCAGCTCTTCTTCGGTAATATGTGGGATTTCCTCACCACTACTCTTCTCTAAGCCGTAATCCTTGTCCTGTTGTTCGGGAAAAAACTTCGAGACTATCTTCTCCAACAGTATAGGACAGGACAGCAACGGCATTGGCTGACTTTTTAGCCGGTCATCGCCACCTTGTACGGCCTACCCCACTTGGCGCACCTTATGGCTTTTTCCAGCTTCAGCTTCGCTACCTTATTTTTCTCCTCCAGCGCGAGAACGTTGATTTGCCCCGAGCTCGCTGAGCTAGTCGACGAGTTCGGTGGCACTTCTTACGGAGGCCGGCTATGTCTTGTAACGTTGTGGTTTGCTACTACTTACCAAGTAACCCGGAATTCCACCGTAATTACCTATGAAACCTCGCGTTACGGTACTCTACCCGGCGGTGAGCTATTATCTCGACAAGGGGGGTTTTAGGCGGTAGCAACAGCCCGTACTTACGACGTGCAATATTCTGGACTTGCTCGGTGACGATGAATGTTCTGAAAATAAGACTCGAGGGCAGGTTTGACTACACTACATAACAAAATGGTAACACACAATTACAACAAGTTTCGTTGTACATTTTAAGCACTTTTCCATCTTAGGGAGGTTTGACCGTCCTCTTAGGCACTTACCATCCCCACACAGACCTGTTACGGCTTATTATACCCACAAAGGAGGGGTCTCCGCCCTTGCCGTTGTAAGCCTCAGGGGCTGTATATCGGAGATCGGTTAACCTCGATCAGCGGCCCCCTTATTTGGGGTACCGAAACTCTTTTAAGCCGAGGGCATATAGCATCACACCCTTCAAGGAGTCGTACACGTCGGTAGCGTGGCGGCGGTTCTAGTAGCCCACCATCTTCCACCCTATCGGGCGGCATCCGGATTACCATGCTATCCGTCAGAGCCTGTAATCCACTGCCACATCGAGTCCAACCCTTACTTGAGAAACAGGCAGCCATCGTTCGAAGTGGGCTGCCTGGGCCTTGTATCCCACCCCGATGTACCAGTGAGTGTGCGTCATACTGGTCTTGCGCTTCGACAGCCCGAAGGTCTGTCTTCCCAATTCAGGCTGGTCGCCAGCCTTTCGGTGGATAACCTATCGCATTCAAACGTTTTAAGTTTCATCACACACGTTTGTATGCTCGAGGACAGGCGTTCAAGTTTTCGAGCCACTGAGACCACCGTACCCTGGCCTCATGACTCGACGCGTCAGGGTCCCGCACGCTCTAGTAGCGTGAGCCATCAGGCTCCCTGCACGGGTCACGGCCAGTATGCTAGCGCATATAGGCACGTGAAGGTTTGGGCGTCCAGCGTCCATCATATAACGACTAATACAGATAGTGTTACATATTCGAGTGTACGACCCCCGTTCAACTTTTGGCTATCGTCATAGGTTTCCCTCGGTCAATAAGGGCGGTTGAAAACTGCCCCTCACTCTTTCCGAGTGAGAACAGTGGCTGCCTTGTATTGTCATTTGGTACGTGGACCTTTATCATGGACGTGAGTCCCGTGTTGGCCAACATGGCCCAACGAGTCAGGGAACCCGCACGCCCTCAGGGCGTGAGTCCGGAGACTCCCTGTACGGTCGCCAGTAGACGTAATTGCCGGCTATTGTCTCCTTATACACATTGACAGAGACTACGCCGTTGACACCAAGAGCGATTTGGGCACTTACGTTTGGCGCTCATGCTGGACTTAGACGCGTTAAGAACTAACTCTGCTAAAATCCACCGAATTTTTCCGTTTCCAAAGATGGAAAATTTTCCTGCTGCATTTTTCTTGGCACACAATTACAACAATAAGTTTCTCTTTATTTCGGGGTCACTTGATAATCGGGCCGTAGTCGTGAAATTGCCTCAAAATGGCCGTCGTCCAACGATAGCCAACTTAGAGGAACGATGAGTTTATCAAATGTGGTGATTCGACTAACGAGAGTCGATAGACACAGAATTTCTCGTCGCCCGGGCTCTAAGGTGCTTTGCTAGGCTGTAATCGGAAATAACGTACTCGATCCCACACTCGCAGTTCCCCCCACTAGGACTCACTAGGACCCACTCAACTTCAATAATACCTCGATGCGGGTAAACGTGCCACGCACACAACTCCTGAAAGAAACGGTTACTCACAATGGTCGCTGGGCTGAAATAGAAAAGATAGACTCGACCCCACACTTACAATCCCCCATTTGGACGCGAATACAACGAACAATCTTCGACTCCAATAAGGCCCCGGTACTAGTAATTGTACCACACAATCAAGTCCTGTAATAAACAGTTACTCACGATTTTACTTCGGTGCGATGACTAACGTTTCCTGGAACTATTCACTATCCAATTCACTTTCTAACTCAATAATTAGAGCTTTTCGATTAGCGACTATGCTAAGCACTAGGCGAGATTAGTCTGTCTAAGTATTCGCTTTTCGACAACTCGTTACCTCGGTTCGTCGCATGTATTCGCACAATTGGCCGCTGCCCTACTTGCTATCTACTACCCCCATCGTGGTGCCCTATATCCTTTCCTCCAGGTTCCTGCAGCAGGGGGAGAACAGGCGCGACCGCTGTACTAGTTTGTCCAGCGCTATGCCTGCTATTGGACCGTACATAGTATCTTGCATGCGCGCGAAGTACGAAAAGCTTCTCGCACGACCCCTCTTTATGCGCGCGCGCTCTATCTCTCTCCGTGCGCCCTCTCTTATACGCGCGATCTTAATTTCCCTCTGCGTGCACTCTAGTACGGCTACCGCGCTCCCCTCTTCGGTACCTGCGCGTCGTTAGTGCGCGGCACTCAGTCAGTGTTAGTCGCGCTTGAGTGCGCGTCTCTCTCTCCCCCCGGTCCTTGCCCCTGGCTTCTATCTTCGCGTCGCGCGGCACTCTCGTGCGCCGTTTCTTTTCCCCCCCGGTCGCGCGCTCCTACTCCGGAGGAGCGGTTGTCTGTGTGTGCGCGACTGACAGTGCGCGGCGTCTCCAGTGCGGTGTACGGCAACATGGCTGCGCGTGATTAGCCTCGCGGTATCATTAGTGACTCGGTCACAGTCTTCGCTTCATCAGTGCACTGGACGTCGGCGATCCACATCCTTTCGCGGCATTGTGGTATCATATGCCTCAGCTACCCTTCGCATGACCTCCTTCACCTTATCTGTTGCATTTCCATCTGCAATAGGTCTGGTGTCCAGAGCCTCGCAGATAAGTTCTGCGTCAAATAGCTGGACCTTCCACCCTCTCGAGTTGGTCTTCGATGGCTTTGGTCCTCGCTTCAGGCTCGTGTGTATCTCCCACAGCATGACCTGATGGTCGCTGCGGATGTATGTATCGCTAACCATCCACGAAGAGCGATTTCCGCGTAGAAGGCTGCTACTTACAAATGTAGATCCACAATAGATGAAGCTTCTCCTCTGACGAAAGTTGGTTCGGTGCTGGTGTTGAGCAAGACAACGTCCAATGCGGACATTGCCTCGAATAGAACCTGCCGTCTCTTGTTCGTTTTCTTACTGCCACAGTCGACTGCCCAGGCATTAAACTTCCATGCGATGGCTACCGGGGAACGGTCCTTCGCGTCTCTAATCAGCCTGTCGAGAAAGTCCTCGAACTCCTCAATCTTCCATCTGGGCGGGGCATAACAACTGTAATAATGCACTCCTTTGACCTTCACCTTTACAAAACCACGACCAAGCTCGCTTACAGTGTCCTGGAACAGAGACTTTCGACACGACCGGATCGCAGCTGTCCCACTTTTATCGGCCATCCGAGGTTGAGTATCCAGATGTCTGTAGGGTTCTGTGAGGATGGTCAAATCCGGCTCCCGCACCGACTGCATAAGTAGGTTCTGTGCGGCCCCACAATGTTGGAGGTTCAGCTGGAGGACTCTTATTAAAGTCGTTTGGCCATCGCCTGGAATGTCCGCGTGTACGCTAGGCATCTTCTGCTTCCCCCAATGTGGTTCGCGGTTCCTTTCTCTCTTCCTTCTGCACATAGCACACAGTGTGCTTCCGCCATGCAGGCATCAACCTTGTGACCATCCTTTCCACACTTGATGCCGCAATTCTTCCTGTCAGTCTTGTTTCTACAGCTTGCTGTTGAATGGCCGAAGTTACAGCACATGAAACACTTCAGCAGCCTCACCAGTTCGCGAATCCGGCAAAAGTTCCACTTAATGCGGACGTTTTTCATCTCCACTAGCTTCTTGGCCGCCGAATTCGGAAGCCTCATGACAGCGGTCTGTTTTTTGGAATGTGCAAAACGTAGCAATGTAATGCATGATATCGTGACGCTGTGTGTGTGTGTGTGTGTGTGTGTGTGTGTGCAACCGTGCGTGTGTGTGTAGTATCGTGAGTAACAAATATAAATAAAATGACCGTTCATGGTCAATCTACATTTGTATGAGGAAAGTAGAATGTGAAATAGTATAAATATATATGGGTCAAATCAGCATCTTTTTAAAAATTTTGAAAGGGGTTCCTAGATTTTTGCCGCCGTTAAGATATATGTATTGATGTACTATGAAAAATAAAATCTTGGGCAAAATCTGAGCTATGAAAGTACTCTAGAAGCCGAAATATCTGCATTTTTAGGTCCCAAAACGACCCATTTTTAGCTATTTTTTATCCATTTTGAAATGCTTGTGACAAAGCGAGTTTTAAATATCTTTTTACGTACAAAAAAAGAAATTATTCGGTTTTTCAAGACCTTTTAAATAAGAAGTAACACGACGAGGCTTATTAATTTCTGAACTGATTCATAACAGCAAACGTGCAATGCCTTTTTTTAATTTTTGCCCATTTTCAAATCTTTATACAATTTTTAACATTCGAAATTTTTCGTGATTAAAAACAAGTTTTTTCACCCTAAAAAGATAAAAAAAACTTTTTCTCATCGTCGATAAATATGAGAAATTCTCAGAAATACACGACTTAGAAGTTAGCAATTTCCGCGAAAATCTCTTTTTTTTAGCATTTTTAAATGCTAACAACTTTTTTTTCTATATTTTTTTCCATAAATTTTCAGAATATATTTGTTAAGTTATGTAGCATAAAGCTCTATAAAATTTTCTTTGTGTATTTTGGAATTTACGGGAGTCCGTAATACATAGTTCAATTTTTAATCTTTTCATGATTTTGGATATTGTGTACGTTTTACTAATTGAATCATTAATGCAATTATTGTTCCAAAAGTACTTGCATCATCTTTTTTCATAATTTCATTATATTTATATCAAAACTACGAAAATATCACATTTATAATTTAAAAAACTTCAAAAATCACTGAATCCGTTAACACCTGAAGGGATGTAAATTCTGGGCATTTTTCAGGGAGTGCAATGACTTAAAGAAGATTGCAAAAAATTTTAAAGGTATCATATCCGACGTAAAATATCTGAACGTTCAGAATCGGACATCAGATGCCTCGAAGAATGTATCTAGAAGTCACTATATGGGTTTCTTTGCAAAGAAGTCCGAATTTTCACCTCAAAAATTTTTTCAAACTGGATTTTCGTATCGAAATCAGATGAGGATTTCTAAATTGAGTGAAAATGTCATAATAGCGTTCGAAGCGGTGAACGTTGATTCACCTTTTGGAACTGGATTCCGCGACAAGGCGTTGCACAGTGTGGCAAAACCAAGAAAAAGTGATAAAAATTCCGGTTCCACTCAATTTTGCATAAAAAATATTTGACAGAAGACTTTAAAGTATACCAAAGTATAGTAAAGTATAGTAAAATGTAATTTTAATACCGATGAGTTTCAATGTACCTTATGAGTTAATAAAAATTGTAATATTTTTGTTTTTAATTTTAAAAATTTTTTAACAACTGTTCTAATTGGTGCTGTATTCTCTGCACGCAATTGTGTAAATGATATACAGTTATTGCAATCTGTTTGGTAATTATTCGAACTGAATAATGCGCGCTTCATGCGAGATCGGAGCGCTTACGCTCTGTGCCGGTAGGTGGCGTCGGCAAACATCAGAAGCATCACTTCAGGGACACTGTGACATGGCAATTGACCGTTACACAAATCGACGTACATAAGCGCGGATGTACGACGGTATTGGCAAGCGGCGCTTTGATGTGCGACGTTGCACGCACACAAATACGCGAGCCCGTCCTCCTATGCTTGCCGAAAGTAACAACATTCCCCCTTACATCCCTTCCCTTCCCCTATAAGTCATAGCTGCAGCCAGACTAAGACGTCGCGGTAGCTGGAGCTAGAGCGAACGAGGATCAGCGTGCTAAACCCGAGCTTCTTCGTAGCAAATAGTTATGAGGGCCGGGAAGGGAATTTTATTTAATTGACTGATGGGATATTTTAGTTGGATTTCGAGGAATTGCGCAGTGTCAATTAAGAATTTATAATATTGATATTGTACGACCGTCTGCGCAGTGAACTGCTTGTATGTGCTTGATTTTCAGTTACCTATTGTTTCTTGCTTAACTTTGCTACTAGCATGCTGCTGATTAGCTTATCTTCGTTTCTATTTCGAATTTTGAATATTAGAGAGTTTAATAAGTTTAGCTATAGATGAAATCAAGCAGAGCTATAAGCAGGCTAACTGAAAAGTAGTCGCAATGGGGAATTTAGAGGAAAGTTTCAATGTTTTAGGCCATGAAGAAGATGTTTTTGGATCTGTTGATCGGCTTGCTGTCGCTCGTCAGATAGATGCGTTATACGATGGGGAAGTCGGCAGCTGGTGTATTAGGTTACGATTGAACTATCGAGCCAGCGTACTCGAATTAAAGGATAGGCTACAGCGTTATGAGTTGAGGAGACTTTTTGGACCAGATGCAGATCCTTGGAAAAACTCGTAGTTTGGAATTTTTTATGAATTTTAAGCAGTTTTTGTCTAAAAAAATTATTTAATCAAATAATTTTGATACGTACAACTCTTTAGCACTATACTACATAAAATACCAACTATTGAAGCCCAATCGGATTAAAATCCATCACCTTCATGGACCTGTAGGTTACGCCAAAGCCTACGAGGGTCATTTGACAAGTACCTAGCCTCACCGCCAGATGGTGCCACTATCGCACCAGAAATACACTACAGTGCA
>JAYJLV010112156.1:0-11203 GCA_036873485.1 Torymus texanus | reverse complement strand
ATCTCCAGCTCTGCGCACAGGTAATTGCATTTACCTCGGCAGAATTACTATTTTGTAATAATAGCTGAAATAAATAATAATAATTTTAATATATTTACTAGATCAAACGCGCGCAACGCGCGCGGAGATACACTGTGCTTTGCATATAAATTCCAAAAACAAGGAAATAACCTTATAATAAAAATATAAACAAACAACATCATGTTGCCATGCACATAGTTATAGCATGACAACGCTTCCGACGAATCAGATTGCGAATAAAACGCGAAATAAAATAGCCATATATTTTAATAAAGGGGATTTTCAAATGCAAGTGTTTTGCATTACATAAAACACGTATTATATTCCATTGGCCGGTACACGGCATCTATGAGAGAATCTGTTGTGCACTCACCTAAAGTCGCCTTACTTCACTACATTGTACACGCACCTTTATGCATCTTTTATCTGATTATCTTGATCACCGGTAAGGAACGACGATTGTCGTTTGGCCCTTCATAGTATCTGTCATCCAGTAAGACTTATTCGGATGCCGTGTATCGCCTCCGGAATATAATACGTATTTTGTGTAATACAAAACACTTGCATTATATTCCTTTGGTCGATACACGGCATCTATGAGAGACGTGTTTGCTATCTACTGGTGATCAACTCAACGCTATGTGAATTTCTATGAAAGAAATGAGTGTTTCGAAGATAATTATTTGTAATTAAAACATATATATAAAACTAAGGTTACAACTATGAATATTTTAAATAGGTTTAAAGTTTTTAAATAGTGATATTTTTGAATGTCGTTCTATCGGTTGAATTCGCTTACAGTAGTGGTTCTTGAATGTTTCCACACATTTCCAGTTACCTCTGTCTAGTATATCTTGTACTGGTATATCTTCTAACCAGATTTTCGATGCTACTGCTGCTTTAACGCTGCCAGGCGGGGCGTTTATACCTGCTTCCTCTAGAGCTGAACGAATCCATCCTGCGATCATTGACTTTGATTGGCCCGTTTATCGTTAAAAATAATTCGCCTGATCCTCCTGTTATTCTTCTCGATTCAGATTTTGTAATCAGCGCTCTAATCCAGGTGATCGGACACACCCACATGTTGGGGTGTTTCAGTAAATGCCAGCCTGATTTTCTGAAACTGACCCTATCAGTTTTCGATCCGAATACATTTTAGGTGGTCTCTTGAAATTTTCAACAGAGTTAAATCGTGTATTCATCTTCCTGATGCTAGCAGAAATACCGTTGCTGTTCTTCTCGAAATATCGAAAAGTGATAAGTTGTCCGTTTTACTCGTAAGCCAATCGAACAGAATTTAAACGTCCCAAATTGGTGATTTTATTTCTTTAGGTTTTGCTACAGATATTGATTTCAGCACTCGTTTTACTAGGAAATCTGACGATAAGATATCTGTTTTACTCCTCGAGCAAAATGTTGAAATTACTGATTTATGTACCAGAATAGTGCTGTAGACGAGATTGTCTTTGATAAACAGGTTTGCTAGGAATCTTGATAGGTTGGGGCCTGTCAGGTTTCTCGATTCTAGATGGAAAGCCTTGCACCATTTTAGCCACCTACTTAGAGGAGCTTTATATGTTTCTAAAGTTGATGTTCTCCAGCTACCCTTTATTAGGTCTTTTTCTTGCTGAGATCAATCCTTCGTTATTGTTTCCCACATCCAATTTTCCACGCTTAGAGATTTAATCGATCTACCTGAGGCGGACGAAGGCCTGATGTCAGATCCACCAAAGATGTCCCTAAATTCTTGTTTTTCATAGGCGGTTCCAGACTGCGTTTGGATAGCTCGGTCAACCAAAATTTTTGTTCCCAATGTGGTGCTATTATTAAGAATTGACCCTGGCAATTGTTGAGATGAGCCAGAACTCTTGGAATCAGATTTGGTGGAGGGAATACCAACGCAAGTTTGAACCTCCAGGAACGACTGAAGGCGTTTACAAAGTAGGCTGACTGATCGTTGTAATCTCGACTGACGTAGCGTTTGACTACTGCTGATTCCGCTGACGCAAAAAGTCTATATCTGAGATACCCCATTTTTTGAAGATTTCTTCCGTTGCAGATGGGAGCAGTTATTTCCAGAACGTCTATTAATTCAAGAAGTACATAGGTCAGATTGTAGAGTGCTAGAGATTTTGTGCCTTCTTCCTTCTGAACGTATGCTACTGTTGGATTGTCAGTTTGTAGCAGGATGTGGGCCCTCTGAAGTTGGTGCGATTGTTGCTTTATTGCTTTGTAAACGGCTAGCATTTCTTTTTTGTTTGAGTGTCAAAATCTCTGGTGCTCTGACCACTATCCTTTCATATGGATATCGTTCAATTGAGCAACCCAACCTGTGTCAAGAAGTGTGTTATCTGATTCTTGTGTAGGTGTGTTGCTGAAGCTGTGTCTTCGCACCACCACTTTAGTGCCTCTACTTTCATGTTTATTTGACACCTTTCTCTTAGACGTACCTGCTTGAATTTTTTGGACATTCTTTGCAGGTGTCGACAATGAAGCCGACCTCTGTGAATCACGAAATTGGTAAAATTCATGTCCGAGAAGACCCTGGAACTGTTTAAAAGTGCAATATTTCTTTACGATAATTGTACAATCTTATTTAATTTTTCTTTAGGAAATTTGATTTGATTTGTACGTGTATTCCAAATGATTCCGAGAAACACTAGTTCCTGGTGAGGTTCCAGAATGCATTTCTCTACGTTTATTTGCCAACCCATCGTTCTTAACAGATTGATTGTCATTCCAGTCTGGGATATTAATTGAACCTTGTTTTGGGATGCTAAGAGGAAATCGTCCAGATAGGCAACCAACCTCAAACCTCGTGAACGAAGGATTTCCGCAATCCAATTCGTTATCGTCACGAAAGTTTGAGGTGCAGCTGAGAGGCCAAAGAGCAGACTAGTCATCTGCAAAAACTCCTTGTCGTAAATAAGACGAAAAAAGCATCGATGTGATTCGGCTACAGGAATGTGTAGGTGTGCCTGAGATATATCTATCCTTGTTACCCAATCTCCATCTTGAAGAAAATCTGGAATTTTGAAATGCGATATTGTACGGAATTTTTTCACTCTTACATGTTTATTAAGATTTCTTAAGTCCAAGATTGGTCTCACTCCACCGTTGTTCTTTTTCCTCAGAAACAATTTCGAAATGAAGCTTGGGCCTGTTCTTACAGGTTGTTTTGACATTTATGTTGACTTTGGTGTCGTGAATCTTGAATTCCATCTTGTTAATGGAATGCGAAAACCTGTTATTATTTTTAAGATTATTGGAGGGGCGTTCAACTCTTTCCATTTCTCCTGATATCTCCTTAATTGACCCCCCGAAAAATTTAATGGTATATAGTCATGTATCTGATTTTCTACGAAAGGAATCCGACGTCTTGTCCTTGATCCTCTGATCTGTTTTCTGGCTGGGGAGGAGAATCAATTCAATCTGGAGAATTGAATTTCTGTAGGTTAATTAGATCTGTTAGTCTTTCTACACATGCCGGTTGCAAGATCTTCTTTTCGTCGATGTCAGTTGTGCATTGACCCAATTCTATGGTTTTAGAGTCCTCTGTGGGCATGATAAAGAACTCTTGTCCGGACTGGACTTGCTCTTGCACCCTGTTGATGTTGTTATCAGGAGGTTTCTCCTGATTTTGATAGTTCCTCATTATCAAGTCGGTCAGGAACTCCACTTTTGCATTTAATTCCTTGATTTCTGTGTTTATGCGTCGCCTCTTTGGACGTGGCTCCCCTTTTCCGGCACTCGACTCGTCCGTTTCTGCCGAAAAGATATGGCTGTCATCGGCGTCATCCCTGCTCAATCCATCTTGATTCAAATTTCCGTCTTTGTCGAGTTCACCAGCCATCTCACGTTAGAAAAATTCTTCACACGAATTGACGATTCCAATCATCAGTGTTAGGCTCAATATTTAACGTTTATTTGTTGAAAATAGCCAACGATTTCGGTTGGGAGCTTTTTTAGCGATGCGACTTTGGTGAAAATACTCAACGCTAAGAAGGGCCAAACGACAATCGTCGTTCCTTACCGGTGATCAAGATAATCAGATGAAAGATGCATAAAGGTGCGTGTACAATGTAGCAAAGTAAGGCGACTTTAGGTGAGTAGAAAACAGCTTCTCTCATAGATGCCGTGTATCGGCCAAAGTTATATAATATTTAGGTTCGAAACGTTAATATAAAAGAATTCAAACAATAGATTTTCAATCTTTAAATAGTTGACAACATTTAGCTATCGTTTTTAGACAGAAGATAACATGAATGTATGCTATTTGTTTATAAAAAGCGTGAACGTTTAACTTTGATCCGTGATGTTAAGTTTAGTTAATCTGAATTAAAAAAGAATTCAATGATTAAATATTATTGTATTCTATGTTTGGCGTCTCTCCAGAACCGCCACGAAGATAAAAAGCGATATATCATTGAATATAAATCTTATTATGAAAGCAATTTATTTGCTTCTTTATTGTTATACTTATATATCATTAATTATAAATATAATAAATACTTGGAAATTAAAAAAGTAAAAGTAAATAAAAGGAGAAATAAAGTTACTATAGTAATTCATAAAAAAATTATTTGATGATTCTCACTAGTAGTTTTCACTTCCCCCATATTGTATAGATATACCTTGCCGTCGATGAATGTAAATTAAGCTTATTAAATACTCTGATGAAAACGTCAGCGAGTGAGAGATATGTCGTTCATTTGTTACTAATTAAATATCTATTGAATTTTCTCGTAACTCACAATACATGGAATTATTTCATATTTTGATTATTATCAAATCAATATATACATTACAGATTTTAATTATAGAAGCCCGTAGGGAAATTGTTGATGCTCTTACATAACTGTATACATTAACAATTTGGCATCATGCCGCACAATGCTTTGCAGTTCAATACACTTTTTAAGCTTTTTACAAAATTATCTCAAAACTCTATTTTACAATTTATCATTCGAACTTTGTCATTTGAAGTGTTATAAAAAAATAACAAAGATTTACAAATCGTATACATATTAATTAATTATTTACTATGATATAATTATAATTTATTCTTGTGTTTAAATATAATTTCAATAATAATATTTATATTATGTTTTCTATAATTTTGAAACTCTAAATGTATATTTAGAATTAATATTATTACTCACTTTAGTGTACTCTAATTCGGGCGACATAAATTGCTGTGGAAGATTTAGGCCAACTTTTCCGTATTCCGAAGCTACCGACCTCGGTACGGGCGGATTACTAGGTGATGCGAGAAATTCTATTCCCCCGAAACTGTTTCCCAGCTGCAGCAATCCTAAAATTCATGATTGCTTTATTAGTTATTCTACCAACCTGTGATATTATATCGGATATCATTTATTATATATGCAAAATTTATCTTGCTGATGAATTTCGAATATAGAAATACAAAAAATGTAATAATAATTATTTGTATGAATTATTGCGAAATATTATTTTATGAAAATCATATTATTTTACCTGATGGAACACCAGTATTAGCTTGCACAGATGTAGCTACAGATGCAGGGGCAGGTGCAAATTGAGACTGTTTTAATTGCTCGTTATTTGGTAAAATATAAAATGAACCTAAAATAATAAATTTTTAAATATCTACGTTTTTCCTTAATTAAGTTTAATAGGATATTATAATTAGACGATTCAAATTATAATTTCTAATCTATAAATAGTTATAAATTTGACATATAAAAATATACATTAAGAAAAGTTTAACACAAATGAAAATGAATAATTCAGAACTGGATAAAAAATTGCTCTATAATAATGTCCTGTTTTTTTACTTCCTCTTAGAGGAAGCTCTGTAACAGTAAAATTTGAAGTATCGTTAAATCGCTCGAAAAAAACACGATTAGAGGTGTTGAAATTTCAATCACGTGATTTTAGAAAATTTCTGTTTGCATGTGTGTGCGTGTGTATGTGAGTAGACATCTCGTGTATTTCAGAATCGATTGGATAAATTTTAACCGGGTAGGGCTTATTTCTTTGTTTTTTTATTTGGCAGATTCGTTTTCGTAAATTTTCGATCTTCTCGTACTTCAAAATTAATATCTCTTCTTACTCAAATTATAATCATTTCTTGCGAAGCGGGGTAAAATTCTTTACAATTTAAAAACCGCTGCCAATACATTAAAATAATCTATAAAAGAATATCATTTTATTTGACAAACAATAACTGGAGATTAACTAAATCGCTTTGAAATTTTAAAGAGATATGGATTTTATATAGGATATCTATACCTCGGATGAATTCGTTGAACGGATTCTATTTTAATTATTTGATTCCTAAAAAAGTATTTTTTTTAAATAACGGGTTTGTTTATATCTTGCAAAATAATACAGTTATCGAAACCATTTTTTTAATGTAAAGTATTGTACTGTATTGTATGTATTAAACTTATTTAAAACAATCCTGTGTTAAAATTTCAAGAGATTATCGTCATTTGTTTTTGAGAAAAAAGAAATCAATAAATTAGTTTGACGAAGCTATGTGCCAATGTATTAGTATTGTACGAAAATCATACTTACTTTGTAGGGCTTTAAAATTAGTGAGATGAGGAGAAAAGAACATATTTGCGGAAAATTAAAAGAAAAGTCCTTCTATAAGAAGTAATAAATTAATACACGTTAATGCATGTATGTACGTATAGGCATGTATTTGTCTCTATGTGTAAATGTCATCTGTAAATAGTTATATAGTTTTCTTATATAAATTATTGATAAAACTAATCAACAGGCTAGTACAAAACTTTAATTCATAATTTTCAAAATCGGAATTGAGCAACTTCAAAAATGTCTTAATGCAAAAGAAAGTGCTATCAATTGCTATAAATATATTTACATTGCAGTCTAGGAGTAAATTAATAGTTTCTTTTACTTTTGAATTCCAACGTTGCAAAAGGTTAAATAATTCAATACAAAGTAAAATTATGAAACATAATCGATTATACTGCATTTAAAGTTGGAACCTAATATCAAACTAACGCAATATTATTATAAATAATTGTAACTATTTACCTAAAGGAATGTTGGCCATTTGATTTGCACCTTGGTTAGTTAGTAGACTCGTTAATTGATTTGGTAGTTGATTTGTAATCTGGTTCACAACTTGACTCGTAGGGCTATTTTGTTCATTACTTTGTAATACATAATATGTTGGTACATTATTTACTAAAACAAATTAAAATAGGTTATATATGAATTTAATAAAATTATATATGTATATAAACATACAAATACGTGCACTAAATTTATAATTTACCTGTGTTGATTCCCGTGTTCAACTTTCCCAGTTGTGATAGATCTATTTGATTTTGACCCGTCGAAAAGGCATTAACATTAGAAACTAAAAAAATCATTAAAAAACATATTGTAAATAAATGGAAATTTCCTAAAATTTAAGCTATGAATTTATGTATATATTATCTTTTAAGCATACAAAAATAATATAAATTTTATTTGAATTATATAACAGATAATCTTTATATATAAATTTGAGATTGTTATTGTCATTTATTTAATGTTACTCGAGGCAATTCTGCGACACACATTTTTTCGACTCCATTTTGCAGGAAAGCTTAATTAGACATATAAGTAAGGAAAAAAAGTAAAAAAAACTTTTTAAGATTATTTCTCCATAGAAGATGTACTTACGACGATATTTTAATTTATAACAGCTTTTTCTCTATATGCTTGCAAAATCATACAAAAGTTTTCACTTAATATGTCCGAATTACCTAGAATTATCTTTTTTGACAAATGTGACGTAATTTTGGCAGGCTTTACTCTGTTCTAACATATTTAACGGAACTTGAACAAGAGCTGAAATACAGTCACCACCTTTCATTTTGTCTTACCTGCTGAAAGAGTTTGCGGCGAAATACGTGAGAAGTCCAATCCTTGTAATGCAAGCCGGAGCTGGGTTGGAATGGCTGAAACCGCCTGTGACATACTTGTAGCAATGGGTGCGGATGATATACTAAACCTCACTGGAGATATATTATTACTAAGAAGTTGTTGCTGTTGTATCTGTTGTTGTTGCTGTTGTAGCTGTTGTTGTTGCATTTTTTGTTGATGCTGAATTTCCTGCTGTTCCATTTGCTGTTGATGTTGCATCTGTTGATGTTGCATCTGCTGTTGATGTTGCACCTGCTGCTGCTGTTCAATTTGCTGCTGCTGTTCAATCTGTTGATGCTGTTCGATTTGTTGATGCTGTTTAATTTGTTGCTGTTGTTGTTGCATTTGTTGTTGATGCCGAATCTGCTGTTGCTGCTGAATTTCCTCCTGCTGTTGAAAATGCTGCTGATGTTGTTGAATTTGATCATATAGAAGAAGATTTTGTTTGATGTCGGACAGCTGCAATTGTTGCCTAGGCGCCCCAATTGTCCTATCAAATTTTAAATACAAGATAAGACTTTTGAAATTAAAATTAAAAACAATCAAAAAGGATTCACTAACTTAACCAACTGGGTAAAAAATAAAAAGTAGACTTTTGAATTTGTTATGACAAAACAAGTATAAATGTAATATTATTTTTGTGTAAGTATTATGCTTGATTTGCCAGATAAGGAACATTAAAAAATTTTCAGCATTTTGGACTAACAATTTATATGTTTAAGTACAAATGATAAGCTTAGTTGTATTCATTAAAAAATTGACTGATATATTGATTGATTTATTGAATAATATTGTTAATACGGTGACTAGTGGTTGTAATATAAAATATTTACCTTAAATCAGACGCCGTTTTCGGCTGCTCGTAAAACATCGTAATAGCTGGAGCCTGACTCGTTGCGCCGTTTGTCATGTCCAACGCTTTGGGTGTAACTGAAACGGGCTTCGACGTCGACACCGGAGTGGTAGATGCCAGATTACCCAGCTGAAAACAATTACAAAGTTCATTCGCTACTTACTCATCTATTGCGCCGTAGAGAAGTTCTTACTTCTCCGTCTTTAATCGGTTTCAACTCGATTCGCACGAAGGCGCAGAATAATAAAATAGTTGGACTTCTCCTGCCTGCGCGGATTCGCATGTCGCCCAAGTTAGACAAGTTTCCTAACTTCACATCCCTTACTCTCTCAATTATTTGTTTCGTTACTTGTTTAACGCTTATCCCACAAAACAGAACTTCGATTACTATCTATAGTGTGTACACTAACGTATCTGCTTGAAAAATTTTATATAAAAAAACATAAAACAATTGATAACTATTTTATACTTTTGGTGTAATGAAACGTTTTACATTTCGTTATTATTAACATTAGGAAATCCATTTATTTTATTTATTATTAAATTCCATTAAAATCATATATATATATAACTCAATTAAATATAGTTTACCTAGAAAATCATTGATAAAAAAACTATTTAGATTTGCAAAAGGTATCTATCGATCTCTCAGAGGGTAGGAAAAAGATGAACTTAATATTTAGCTGGGGGTTTTGATGGTGCTCCGTAATACCTCATAAAATTGTTGTCTCAATCTTATTTTCTTATACCAGATATTTGAGTAGTCTTTAAGTGTATCATGCTTCCCACGTACCTAAGACAGTTGCCTTTGCATAAACATGTAACTACGTATAGCCAAAACCATAGCAATAAAAAGATTATTATATCTAAAGGTTTGAATGATTTTCGTCCGATATTTCTGCTTTGTTTTTATTTAAGGTACTAGAATGACTTGCTCGTCAGTAAATGATTGAATTTTTATAGACTACACTTTTCAAATAAACAAAAACATAAAATTTGATATTAATAAAAGAATAATCATATTTTACTATTTGACTTCTGTAAATCTTTCGACAAATCATATCATATCATAATCAAACTTTTGAAAAAGTTAAAAAGTTATGATTTTTGTATCCCTTTTTTAGTATAAAGTTGTCAACAAGTAGGTGGTGATAGAAACAGTAAGAACTACCCCTGATAAAAAGAGCTTGATAAGGATGTCCTATCTTATTGCTTGTAAAGAGGAAGTTCACATCTATTGTATGCTAATGATCTCAAAATATATTGTTGCGATTTTTTAGAAAGGTTGGCAATTTAGAAGACCTTCGTCCAGGAAATTATCATCAACGCCAACATTATTCATTGGAACTCTAATAATCATCTTATGTTCAATATCAGCTTAACAAACTTAAATATATTTTGTACTTTTTTCAATATAAATAAACTTTAATCTAAAGCAATCGTTATTATTAATGACCATAGCACACGGGTTATATATTATAACTATACGTAGAAACGAACATTCCATATTGTAAAGTTTGCGATATTTTCACAAAGATACACATCACTTGATCGAGGTCTTGGTTTTTTCTAAATCATATGCAACACATTGTAATTAATTTCGTAACACGTTTACAAATAGTAAACCTATATTTTGCTTTATCGAACCATCATTTATCGAACTCACTACCATGAGTCATCCAAAACTCATCAAAAATGTTATTCTCCATTTATTCATTTAAGGTATCTCTTTGTAATTATTTATTCTGTAAAGACCATTATCATTTTTACGGCTGGAAGAAAAATTGAAAATTAAGATAGACTACAAAAACTATGCATCAGTTGAAGCTTAAACATGCGAAACCTCGCATATAAATCCGGTGCTCTTCTACCACGGAACTAATATCGTGATACTTGTTGGAGTACATCGAACACTTCATATTACTGTGATAATTCGACATGACTCGGATGTATAGACGAGATAACTGACACTGTATAAATACTACAACTTAATCATATTTTTCCAATCAACATGTTAGCATGTCGTCTCACTTATCTTTTCCCTATTTTTCATTGTTTTTTTTAATTTGTTTTTACAAATTTTTGTTTGTCATTTTACTTCATTTCCGTTCTAATTCTAATTGTTTTCTGTACAACATAACGACCAATATAAATCAACATTTATCTATCTTTTTCTTGCCTCAGAATATTTTTTTCAGTCATTCTTTTGCTCATATTTATTTGACAACAAACTCACAGAAAGTCTTATTCGCTATGGCCTTTACTATCTTTAAGTAAAGTTTTTCTCAGTACATTACAGGATGTACGAGGAAATTGCAACAACATCCAAGGGCGCGGCAGCGGCCTGCTTGACGAGTAAGGAACGTAACGTGACGTCTCGAGCGAGCAGGGCGATGC
>JAYJLV010112145.1:0-11203 GCA_036873485.1 Torymus texanus | reverse complement strand
CCCCCCCCCCCCCCCCCCCCCCCCCCCCCCCCCCCCCCCCCCCCCCCCCCCCCCCCCCCCCCCCCCCCCCCCCAAACACAAAAAAAGGCATATTTTCATGATTATTTTTGGAGATATGAATAATGTTAGTTTATTTATTTCATATACAAGTTTTAGTATAACATCTGAGGTATTTTTGGAAAAATTTTCAATTAGAAATAACAATAAGCCCGTGACAGCTAATCTCCGGAGGCGCCTCGAAAAAAAGTTGTTATGCGGTGAATTCTATAACTCGTTACCGGATCATCTGAAACAAAGAAATCGAAATTCGTTTAAAAGGTGATATCTTTCCGTAGGTAGTAAGAGGAAGTTTTTTTATTTTTGGCAGAATTTGGACGTGAAAAACGCGATTTTTTCAATAAAATTTCGGTGAATTTGTTATTATAAAATGGAAAAAATGGTAACAAGAAAACTCCCTCTGATTACCTGTTTATTTATAGAAATAGTGTTTAAAATTTCTAAAGGATCGGTCAAGTAGATTTTAAGTTATAATAATATTTGTTATTATAAAATGGAAAAAATGGTAAAAAGAAAACTCCCTCTGATTACCTGTTTATGTATAGAAATAGTGTTTAAAATTTCTAAAGGATCGGTCAAGTAGATTTTGAATTATAATGTTCTTGAACTTCAAAAATAACGTATGCGAGAAAATTGATTTAAAGTTTTTTATACTCAAACATCCAAAATTAAGCATCAATAAAAGAGTATAATTTATTACACTTACACAGTATCATCAATGCCAGCTCTGTACAGTGTAACACTGTCAGTTAGGATGTCCAATGCATCTTTTCGCTCTTGCCTACATTGGATTCTACCCTCTTTTCTTGTACGTGCAGCTTGTCCGTCCGCTCTGGTTATTCGTAGTTCGTTAGATGCGCGCGCCCATTGGTGACCACTTGGGCCTGTAGAGATGCCCATTTCATTCAAGAAGGATAACAAAGAAAAAGATCCTTCATTGGAAGTGTATGCTGCTACATATGCTTCAATTTCAACAACGATTGCTTATTTTCCAAATAAGTTGATTGAGACTCTCGTTGCTATTCTGCATGAAACCTCAAAGACACCACTGTAAAAGTGCATCCTTGCTCAAATCTTCGTAGATTGACTTTATGGTTTCTGTAACATCTGTAAGAAGAGCACTGTAGCTGTGTTCAAATGAATCCAGAGTGAGCAGCTGCCGCTTTTTGCCATTCACAACAAGAGTCCTCACCGCTCGGGCGTTTGTCGTGCTATGGTTTCTCGTCTGTCGAGCAGCAGTGATAGTATGTCGCCCAAATCGCCTTTTCCATTTTGTTTACACAATCGAGGTTGCGTCGGATAGCCAGTCCATAATATACGGTCAACTTGTCGATCATTTTTGCATTGAGTACTTACTTACTTTTTCCAGAAAGACTTCTTCTTTTTATTTTCTTTCCTGTTTTAGTTTCACTATCGACCAACAGTTTTTTTACTAGTTCGCGTAAACGAGTACCCATTCTTTTCTGCACATGTCCTATGCACTGTTTCTTATTTATCGTGAAATCTTCACCGTACGGTTTAGCATCTACCACATGGCTTAGTATACGTATGCTCTCACTGATAGATAAAGAAAATTTAAACGTAAGTCTGGGATTTCTACAGCATTCACACACTAGAATCCGTAGAGATACTATGATTTGATACGGAAAAATTTGTTGTTACTAAGCAAAAATTTTATTTTACGAATCAATATAACTAGTTTTGAATGAAAAAGTACTGCTTCGAAATACTTATATTATTGACGTATTATAAGCATTACCTTGTTTATGCGTCCGCAAGCTATCGTCAACTAATGCTCCTACAGCAATCACGTCATCTATAGTATCAACATCAAAGGATACTTTCAAAACAAAACATGGAAGTCGAACAAAACATTTATGTCAATTCCAAGAAAAGCATAGCAAATCTTCATCGTGAGTTGAAGCCAAGAACACACGCATATGAGGATATCTCTAGAACTTTAACATTTTACGTTATTGCAACTTCCCAGATCTTTTTAATAAGAAATATATTCTTTTAGCAACGAGAATAGGTAAAAGTAAATGTTTTTCAGATGTTCCACGTATGAAACGATCGTTCCAGTTACGTATAAAGCGATGAGAGCGCGAAAATGTACTAAATTAACTCATTTCGTTGCCGTCATTGGCGACAGTTTTTACAGTATTTGCTCTATAAAAACTATAACAAAGTTTTTTATCCATTAAAACTAGCATATTACATTATTTGGTATCATATATAAGTAGAAAAACTTTAATTTAGAGATGTGCCTGTAATACAATTGAAATCAAGAATCCAGAAAGTTGCGTCAGACATTTTTCAAAAATAAAAATTTTCTTAGTAATTCTGTTCTATATATTTTAACGTGAAGTTTTTTCTTAATCTTGCTATTAGATTTCATTCTTAATTAAAAATACAATAATTTTATTTGTTGCACGTGTGTGTGCCGCGCATGGTTTAAAATTTATACGGCTTCAAAAAATTACTTCTCAAGCGTAACTCTTTTAAAATAACTAGTTTTTTTAAAAGCACACGCTGAATTTTGAATTGTCAGGTTCAAAAGCCAGCGTAAACAGTAATTTAGTATTTCATAAAGATCTAGTTAAATTGTTAATAAATAAATTACAAATAAATAAATATATAATTTATATATTTATATATATATAAATTTAATATAATTTTGATACGATTAAGCTAAATAAGTTCGTCATTTATATTATTAAAAATAAAAATTTCGATATACTATACCGTAAAACTCCATTTTACGGACTCAAAAACGAATTTTTCGCCAAGTATATGAAAAAATAATATTTGTTACTCAGCCGTAAAATTTCACGCCCTTGTAGTATTCGAGCGACACTCGGACCGGCTTCGCCGGTTCTCGTGCACTGCGATCATTACTCGATCCGTGAAATCGCATTTTACGGACTAGTGACGAAAGATACTATTTTACTGTGAATTAAAAGTTTTTCTGTATTTTGCTTACTTTTAAAAGACCAAAAGTGCTTCAAAACATTATTTTTTAACACTCCGTGCGCAAAGCTCGAGTTCGCACACGCTCTAATAAAAGAGCAGCAATCTAGTTAAAATTTGTTTAACACCACCGTTGTTTTTTGTATTTTTCCTTTCATCATTTTCGATGTTACTTTAGTAGTTGTTATGTTATTAAGATATGACACACATACACCCACACTCACACAGACACACACACATACGCGCGCACGCACGCACGCACGCACGCACACGCAACCAAGTCAAAAAGTCGTATTTTATGCAGTAAATATTTGGATTTTTTCTTAAAATTTTATTATGTTGCTTTTATGTTTAAAAGAAACTAAAAAATGAGTTACGCATACTTTTTGTATTATTTAATAGATACGTATTTATTATTATTATTAACGGAAGGAGTTGGGACACAAATTGTGTCCTCCAGACGCATGGGTATTCCTTTGGCGTCCCTCATTTCCCGGGTGAATTCAGCACGTAGCCTTCTCATAAAACTGAAGGATCCTGCTGGCGTCCTTCACCCTGATGGTCTCTGTCGGCGGAAAGGGGATGCTAAAATATTGGTGCCTCCTCTTCGCTAGTGCAGGGCATTCGAGGATGACGTGCAGTGACGTTTCGTCCTCCTTTCTACAGAATCTGCAAGTTGGGTCTTTTTCAAGTCCCAACCTGTGTCTGTGTTTCCGCAAAGCACCGTGTCCGGTAATAATCCCTATTACAGTCTTCGCGCTGCTTCTACTCAATGCAAGTATATGTTCTGCCCAACCCTCCATCTCTGAGGCCTTGATGAAGGTTTTGGCCGTTCGACATCCCTGGGTATTTCTCCTCGCCTCCGAATGTTTCCTGGCGATCGACCTGAGAATCTCTGCATTGATTACAGTGTCGCATATTCCGGTTGCCGGTTCTGGTCCTGTTAGGCCCTCCCTACTCGCCTGCCTAGCCAGCCTGTCCGCTATTACATTTCCTTTTATGCCCGTATGATCCGGCAGCCAGAAAATGGTTAGTGGACGGCTTTCTGCCAGCCGTTTGAGGACCCGATAACAGCGGTACACTAACCTCGAGGTGGTTGTGTACGCTCTAAGAGCCTGAATAGCGCTCTCACTGTCTGAGCCAATATGCAGGTGCCCCTCGACGCTCTCTGCTTCTACCCAGAGAGCGCAGTTGAGCACCCCTACCAGTTCAGCTTGTAGTACCGTCGCGTACTACATTATACCTCTCGGTGACTTCTCCATGTCAGCTTGCTGTCCATTTTGACTCATAGATATTTATCTCATTGGATAGCTTAAGGGCCTTCCCTTTAAGTGTCAGTTTGCAGATTCGATCCCCCTTGTATCTCCTGGTGAACACCATGACCTCTGTTTTGTCCGGGTTAACCCCAGGGCCTGTGCTGCTACACCATGCTTCTACAGTCCGCAAGTTCCCTTGTGTGAGTTCCATGAGGGTGTGCAGGAAGGGCCCGCGCCTTATGATCAGTATGTCATCGGCGTAACCCACAACCAGACATCCCCTCTCACTAAGGTTCGTAAGCAGATTGTCTACTACCAGGCACCATAGCAGGGGCGACATGACTCCCCCTTGCGGACAGCCTGAGGAAATCCCGCCCCTTACGATGGTGTTGCCCTTGGTCACTTCTAGCTGCCTGTTCCCGAGCATATGGCTCGTCCAGTCCACGAGCATTGTAGGCACTCCAAACCTCTTGAGGGCATCACTGATGACGTCTCTTGAGGTGTGGGCCCCCTCTATGTACATGAAGATACCGACAGCAAAGCCTCCATTCTCTAGCTGGGTCTGTATAAGCTGTGTCACCCTTTGTAGAGCAGTCTCCGTGGACGTACCTGCCCTGTACGTATGTTAAGCTACGTGCAGGGTCTTGCCTCTCAAAGTCACATCCCTGATGTATCTGTCGATGAGCCTTTCACAAGTTTTAAGCAAGAACGAACTCAAGCTTATAGGACGGAAATCCTTTGGAGAGGTATATCCGCTTTTTCCTGGCTTCGGAATGAACACTATCCTCGCACTTTGCCAAGCAGCAGGTACGTTCCCAAGCATTAGGCTCGCCTTGATCACCTTGACCATGGGCCCAATCAGGACATGCTCCGACTTCTACAACTGCGCCGGGAATATTCCGTCCGGTCCAGGTGATTTATACGGTTTGAAGGGATTTATGGCCCATTTGATCCTTTCCGGGGTCACTATCTTGTTTGCTAGTTTGCGATTCTGGCGCCATATTGGCGCCCTGAGTCCCTTCCTGCTCACCTCTGTTACCTCCTTCTGGATCAGTCCTACCTCGGTTCCGTCAGTACAACTGGGGAAGGGTGCCTTAATTAGACATTTCAGAGTCTCCTCATCTGATGTGGAGAATCTACCGTTCGGGAGTTTTAGAGAGCCTAGGACAGCCTCCGGGTTGCTAGACAGCATCCTGTTCCGTCTTGCAGCCTCGGCCCCTCCTTCAACTTCCCCGCAAAAGGAGGCCCACTTCGTCTGCTTGGCAGTTATTGTGGTAGGCAGTCAGTATCTCTTCCTTCAGCGTCTTGGCGGCCACCTCAGGGCAAATCCCTGAGGGATTCTGCGAGATCTGCTGAGAAGTTTATCCAATTTGTGTCCTTGGGGTTTCTTTTCCATTGGGGTTTCTCGGGTGTGGTTGCCACCAGATCGAACTTGATCTGTTCGTGATCTGATAGCGATGGATCGTCCGATACCCTCCAATTGGCAATCCTGTCTGTAAGGTTGTTGGCGCATACGGTTATGTCCAACACTTCCTCCCTTACAGCATTGCGGTAAGCTGGCGTACTGCCAACATTCAGGATGTCTAGTTCCGTAAACATCAGGTATTCCACCAGGCGCTGCCCGCACCGATTGGTGTCAGTACTACCCCATAGTTGATGGTGTGCGTTTGCATCACATCCTATCAATAGGGGCATCTTAAGCGCCTTACAGTGGTCCACTAGCCGCACTACTTCCGCTGGCGGCACATTATCGCCCTGCCTCCCATCGTTATGGAAGTATGCCGACGGTATGGCTACTCTCTCGCCGCCGTTTATCACTGTCGTAACCACCATCAGGTCTCCGGTGCTTAGTTCCCATTGGGGTACAACGTTGATTCCTTTCGCCACTATGCATGCTCTGGGCCTGGTTCGTGCTGCGCCCCTGAAACATATCAGCCCTCCCAAGCCTCTGATTGTGCCATTCACCATCCATGGTTCTTGGACCAGTGATAGGCCTGTGGGCTCCGCAGCAAAGCTCCTCTGCAAGAATAGTAGTGGCGCCCCTGCTGTGGTGCAAGTTAGTCTGGATTATTGGCAGCAACGAAGGGGCCATTATGCCTTGTCCACCGCCATTGCCTTAACCTCTGCCCCTTGCGGAGCCTGGCCAGACACCTTGAAGGCGATCCTGCCGAGCTCCATCCAGGGCCTGTTGACAAGGGCCTCTAAGGCCCTGACCTGAGATTCGGGCAGCTGGAATACCAGGACATATTTGTCCCCGGTGTCGTGCTTTCCCGTATCCTTGTTGGGCGGAGGGGTCTTCATCGAGCGCCATCCGCTCATGTTGAAGGTGAGGTTGTAGGCCGCCAGTCGGCTCATGACCTAGGCCGGCTCTTCCGGAGGTTCCGGTAGCCAAACCGAAGCCTTGTACAGCCTCTGGATCAGCTCCACCGCTCCCGCCTCAAGTGTGGCTTCATTATTGAGCAGCCACTCCTTTAATCTTTGATCGGAGGCCACGAAGACCAAGACTCCCCCTTTCGTGAACGATGTTTCCAATCTGGGCATCTGTTCTGGGGAGGTCTATTTGGTCAATTCTATAAACTTGACCCTGAACCTGTTGAAGTCATCCTGAGACAGCAACGTCTCAGGATAAATCTCAGCAGTTGCCACCACGGTTAGGGAGTTCGTCCTTTGGGCAGCGGTAAGCCCGACCCCGCCGGCAGCACCTTGTTGAGGCGCCTGCGACGGACCCTTGCCCACCACCGACTTCCGTCCGCCTCCCTTAGGCGTTTCACTCTCCTCCCTTTGGGCCGGGCTCTTGGAACCCGAGCCTCCAGGGGGCGCGTAGCCCGTCCTTCGTGGTCTTTTATCGTCCCGGTGGCCCGAGGGCGGGGTATCATTCTCCCCTTTCTTCCTCTTCGGGTCCCCCCGGGACTGTGTGGACTGTGCCTGCTGTAGGGGGGTCTGGGGTCGCCCCCTGCCTCCCACCTCTGCTTGGCCAGTTTTTTGCGGTATGCACCGCATTTTCTTTCGGGTAGATGCGGCCCGAAGACCACTGAACCCAATCTTTGCGACTCCGGTTTCTCCAGGGCGCACACTCCTCCGAATACCGAAATAGAGGGGGCAGCGACCTCAGAAGTGACCGGCATCATTATTGATACGGAGGCTACCGGGGCTTGGGGCGTTGGGAATTGACTCCCCTCATCCTCCACTCCTCCAGCTGCCTCCTGAGTTTTATGTTATTAATTTTTAAGTACTTATCCATTTGAGTCCCATGAGTAGCTAGGGAATTAAAGGTCCGCCGCCGCAGAGCTCCGCTTGTGGCGGTAAGGCGACTGGCTTACTCGGAGGTTGCACCCGGTGCCCCCGAGACTCCGTTATTGGTTCTCTGTAACCCCCAGGACCACGAATCCACATCGGCAGGGATCGCATGACACCTTCGGATCAGGGGGTGTATATACTCAGTCCACCACACTGGGATGGGGGGTTGCTTGTCGGTCATTGGCACGATCCGGCCCGAACTCGGCGGGGGCCGAGACTTACCTGCCCTTCACTCGCTGGAACAAGACCCTGTAACGGGACACCCATCATTCAAACTAGGCCTCCCGTTTATAGGGAACTTCCCACTTGCTTGGACAGCCCGTTTATAGGGAGCCAACATTTACACTCACACTCACGCAGCCCCGCCTAGTCCGTGCCCTGCCGCGACGACTAAGCCTCCCCACCGGTCCACCCAAGTTACCTACTAACGTAGGCCCCTCATGTGGCACGCGACAAGATCCTGCAGCCCCTAGGGGAGGGAATGATAGTAAGGAGAAAGTAATAAATATGCAAACTTTCTACATAAGAGTTATCGCAACTAGAGGTACAACAACAGCTCTCAAACCTTTGGATGATTTTGTCATAATTCATGATAATTAGTCTCTCTGAATAATTATCTGGATTATCTTCTTTCAACAACTATCTGGATATACTAACAATAATTACTGCTGCAAATCTGGAAAAGAAAATTCCACAAAGTATCTATGCTTTTTAGAAATTTAGTTTTTTATCAGTAAATGTATACTTATCTAATATTCAGTTGGTTGAAGTTTTGGACGAACATAAAGTATAACTTTACTTGAGTGAATGTCTATATCAAACTAACCTCAAGCTCATCCGAAATAAAAACACGTGGGCGCACAGAGCAGCCGGCAACTCACAGATGAGCTGAGGCTGCGATCAGGGCGCAATGCGCATGGCAATGTTTCGTGGCGCCGTGCAGCGGCGTCTTTCACACTTTTACTAGCTCAGCGCGTGATTTGATTTCTCGAATCGCATTTAAAATTTTTGTATGTGTTTAGATTATGTATGTATGTATAAAATATATAAATATTAAATTAAATAACGTGTTTCTCAGTTTAATGTGTAGCAGAAACGCTTTTCTTCGTAATATTTTTTGTTACAAAATTAATTAAATCATTTTTATAAATTTTAATTAACATTTTAAAATAATACGTTTTTTTTCTTTAACCGTAAAATTGGTTGTAAGAAATTGGTTCTTGATGTAGCTTATTGATATATTATATATGATGTAGCAAATTGGTAGAAGTTTATTGACATTTTGGCTTATATCTTCGGGAATTTTTCAAATATGTCACCAAACTTTTATTACATGTTTAGAATAATATATAAAATTCAAAATTCAAATAAAATAATTATGATTTTTTCAAAATTTATGGCTGTAAGACCACCTTAAAGAATCTAACTTCATTTTCATTATTAATTATTCGAAACTGTATACGTAATAATAGTTTTTAAATTAATTTTTATGATATTCAAAATCAAAAATTCTTATATAATATGTAGTATCTAAATCGTTATAGTGTAACAGTGTTGAATTTATTCAAATATTAGGTGCAGCTCATACCCTAGTACTCGGCGCGAGACAATCTAAGTCTGTCCTCCCAGGGATGCGTCTTCGGGAACACCTGTTACAAATATAAAGTTTATGCGCGTGAAAAAGAAAAAGTGCGCAGCCGGCTGTTTTTAGCTATCCTAACGATAGGAAAATAGGCGCAAAATAACGTAGTCGTGATTAGACCAACAAGCAACAATGTATTATGTTGGGTTGCACGTCTTCGAGTGGAATTTGATTTTTCTTTTCATGTTATATTTTTAATAATCCCCTTGAAGGTTGTAAGGCGGCAAACGTCTGGGAATGCAAGGTCGTTACTGTTGCAGCGATAGACGATGGTAACCGATGGTCCGATGTACAACTTCTCCTGCCGCTGCAACGGAAAAACCCATGTGCTGACCACGCAGTCAAGCGACGCTCGAGCACGAGGCAAGACGCTGGCTGCGGGGTCAGCACGTGCCGGACCCAACTTCATGCGGCCTGTTGTTCCGGTCCCTATGAACGGTGTGAGAGTGAGAGAGAAAGAGAGTGAAGCGTGCAAGCTGCAAGCGTGCAACGTGCGTCTACTTACAGCAGTAAAATGGCTAGCCACCGAGCAAGTCTGTCCCGCGCATCATAATTTTAATTAAATATATTATTTATAGCGAGAATACTTTTGTATTTTCCTTTTTTTAACTTCGTATTTTGTAATTCTCATTCGTATTTTCCTTTTTTCTTCTTATTTTGTAAACCTTGCATACTAAAAGTGTTAAAGTGCTATAGTGATTCAACTCGTTGCCTGGATCAGTAAAGAAAAGAAAAGGTGATTGTTTAGTGAGCATCGGAAAATCCCAACGTCTACATTTAAGATCCATTTAGATTAAAAAAGAGAGGAATTTGGTCTAAAAGAAAGCAAGGAAAAGAAGTATAATTGCAAGTAGAAACATTTATACATATTGTTTGCTTAAATCAATCCAACTTCCGCGAAAATATATATACTCAATAACAACCACACTGGTTAAATCTTTCCACTAATCCGGGGAACGAGTATACGCTAGTGAAGATGATTTTGCGACAATTCCGTATGAAGCGAGCGTCCGATGGGTAGACGCGCCAGGAAAGCGTCCTGGGTTTCCCGTAACACCGGCTTGAAGTGTATACCTGCATGCGGCCCGGGTACCTATAATTTAAACAGTTTTCCCTCATAAACCCGTGCAAGAGCGTTATACCCCTTTTTTTATTGTATGACTTAGGAAAAGAAACAGGAAAAGAGAGAGGGAACCGAAAATATCCAATAGGCACAAAGTTAATCCCCGAGTTTCTTCTTGAATTTTCTTTTATAAATATAAAAATAATTTCATCCTCGTTCGATAATTGTCTTCTCATTTTTTTCTGTTTAAGTAAACCACATTTAAATTTTCTCAATTTTACTCTAAAGTTAATTCAAATATATATCGTAATCTATATAAATGATATAATGATCCATAATTAAATTAAATAACTTCAATAGTCGAGGATATATCATGAGAAACTAAATCTATTTAATTGGTTTAAAGACATATCACATAGATTTTTGCTATATATACACCCTTGGGATTTCTTTTATATATATATCTCATATTGACAATGGAGTCATTTACTTCATCAGTCTGGCACGAACTAGAGATAAGTAAGTAAAGTAACTCAAATACAACTTGAATCATCTCGTAAGGGTGCCTTGATTTTTAACAATATAATTGCATAGCTGATCCTTTTCCTTTTTTTATTGAAATTTTAGTTGATCATAAGCTGTCCATCTTTTGCATTTTATAACATTAAATGTGTACTAAAAATTAATTATATTAATAATAACAATAATGGTTTCAATATTTTGTTTTATTGATTAATCTGTAGAATTAAACATAAATCGATAAAATATACAGCTTTAGATATATCGCGTTAACCCAAGCCAGGAGAGTATAACGAAAAAAGAAAAAAAAAGAAATTATATCCTTATTAATGAAAATAAAAACTAAAATATATTACAATATAATAGTTAATTACCTTAATTTTGTATCTAGAATCTAAT
>JAYJLV010112124.1:0-11204 GCA_036873485.1 Torymus texanus | reverse complement strand
TAATACCCAAACACAGTAAAAGAGTCAGTGATAAAAGCAGTTATATTAGGGCAATAACCTACTTCAACGAATTACCCGACAACCTCAAAACTCTAACAAATAAAAATAAAAGAAAAATGAAAATTAAGGAATGGGTAATCGAAAATTAGACACAACTAAAGGACACTCAGCTTCATAAGAAGAGAAACTAGATTTGTAGCAGCACGTAATCATATGTAATACACAGTACAGAGATCTTATAAATGAATTGGAAAAACAAACTTTTAGTTTGTAAGATTTAGTTTTTAAGTACATTTTGTGTACCAGACCAGCGCGCAGGAATTGACTTCCTCTGCTGGATTACTTTGTAAAGTAATGTTTTTGTATTTACTCTGGTTCTAATAAATAAATAAATAAAAATAAACTCATACATACAACTTGAATATAATAAATTATACACTTAATACTTTCTTTAAATCACATTTTTTATTTCTAACTGATGATAAAGTAACATATTGTGGAAACCTACATACAGAAATGATGAAGAAATTGGCCCTAGTACTGTATAATATAAATGCATTTATAAATCTATGGTTTTTCATAGCATTGGATATAGCTGGACGAAAAAGAAACGATGACAGTGTTGTACAATTACTTACAGGAAGTGATACCAGTGATATTGTGTACATATAAGGTGTACACAAATCTCTACATAAGATAATTCAAACACTAATATATTGCACACATCGTTAATCATAATAAATTCTACATTGATTAAATGAATACTTCGATAATCAACACAAAAAACGTCTATACGTGATGTAGAGGTTATCGGTGTCGACTTTCGGCTGTGTTCATTTAAGAGATGTAGATTTAAACGGTGTTTAATTAAATATACACGTGGTCTAGGCGCTTTTAGCTGGATATTTTTGACTGGGAATACATCAAGTACGGGGTCTTGATGTTAGGAGTAGCCTATGACAGAGCCTAGGCGCTGCGATCCGTAGTTTTTATATTTAGAACACACATTCGATGCGTTCCAACGCAGAGATAAAAAGATCCTAGAGATCCTAGAGATAAAAACTACGTAGCGCACCACCAAGACTCCATCATCGGCTACCTCGAACACATAGACGCCGTAGATGATGTGTTTCAACACCTAGAGGCAAAAACTATGTAATACACTACCTAGACTCCGGTATCGGCTACATCGAACACCTAGACCCCGTACTTGATATGTTACCCAGTCAAAAATATCCAGCTAGAAAATTCAGCTGGATTTCCATGTGGGAAATCCATCTGGGTCGGAGTGGATTCTGAATGGATTCCAGTAGACTTCCTAGCTGGATATTTACACAGATCTATACGACGTTTTCTACTATATTTAAGAAGACTTTTACATGGAATCCGACCTATTTTTTTTGTAGATTTCCATATGTATGAAAGGATTATTATCTTGATTTTTTTTAACAAATGCAGTAGGTATCATGTCGATTCCTATCTATTTTTAAATGGATTTACCTCAACTCCAGGATTTTTAAGTGGACATCCAGCTATATTTACTTAGAATTTTTGCATGGGAATTTGACTAAGGAGAATATTAAGTGGATTTTCACGTATCCCGAGCGATTATTACCTGGATTTCAAACTATTTTTAAATAGATTCACCGGAATTTTTAAGTGGGTATCCAGTTATATGTACGTAAAATTTTTGCATGAAAATTCAACATCGATTAAGTAGGATATTCAGTGGACTTCCATGTATCGGAAGGAAGTTTTACTTGGATTTTCGTGAAATGCTGCTTCGGTCAAAAGTATCCAGCTAAGAAGCTTTCCCAGCTGGGAAATCTAGTTGGTTTTAAGTGGATTGGACATAGATGTCAGTAGACTTCCTATCCAGATTCCCATTTCGATCCATGTCGCCATCCATTTTATTTTTAAATAGATTTTAAGTGGATTCCTACTTACTTTTGAATATATTTAAGATAATAACTAATTTTTGAGCTAGATATCCATCTGAATTTATGTGGAGTTACGAGTAGATTCCTATCCTTAATATCGATTATTACGTAGATTTTTATTAAAAAACAGTGGAGGACTCGGCTTGGATTTCTGCATATTACTAAATGGATGTTTTGCCCATTCTCTTGATTGTTAACTGGATAATAACCTGAAATTAAGTAGCACTACTTTTTTTGTGATTACGTGGATTTTTACATAGATATTATTAAGTGGATTTGGCCCATTACCTGGATTTTCAACTAGATATTTACTTAAAATTAAGTAGGCCTACGGGTGTTTGTTTGGTGGTTACGTTGATTTTTACGTCGATTTTGATTAAAATTTAGTGGCATAGAAGTTTAGTTGCTTTGATTCCTATCCATTATTGAGTGGGTTTTGCTCATTACCTAGATTTGTAACTAGATATCCACCAAAAATAAAGTTGTATTATTGGTCAATTTCGAGTGATTACGTGGATTTATACGAAGATTATCATCAAGATGTAGTGGGGTATATTGCTTCCTCAAAGAGGAAGCTTTGTAATGGTGAAAAAATTTTTCAAACAAAAAATGTTTAAAAACATTTTTTAAGACTTTTGGCACAAAAATCCGTTGTTTTTGTGAAAAAAATTTTTCGTGTCTGTATGTGTGTGCGTGCGTGCGTGCGTACGTGTGTGTGTGTGTGTGTGTATGTGTGTGTGTGTGTGTGTGTACTAGCTGTAACTTTTGAACAATTGACCGATTTTCATGGGACAAAGCTTATTCTCTTCGTTTCAGAGGAGAATAGAGATAGCTTAACCTATTTTTTCATATTTTCCTTTTTCTTTTGTTTTATAACCAAAAAACGATTTCGAACTTTTTCTATTTTTAAATATGTTACGGTAGGTATTACTTAATATAATTAAATTTTTTTGGGAAACCATTTGTAATAGATAAGAATCCACCTGATAACTCCTGCATTTGTTTACACAAATCAAGGTCATAATCCTTTCATACATATGGAAATCTACAAAAAAATAGATCGGATTCCACGTAAAAGTTCACTTAAATATAGCGAAAACCCCGTATGGATTTGAGTAGATATCCAGCTAGGAAATCTACTGGAATCCATTCAGAATCCTCTCCAATCTATATGGATTGCCCACATGGAAATCCAGCTGGATATTTATGATTGAATCGGTTATCCAGAGTACCTAGATCACGTGTATATTTAACTAAACACCGTTTAAATACCTCTTAAAAGTCCACACCGATTGGTGTTGATTATCGAAGTGTTCATTTGATCAGTAAACAATTTATTATGATTATCGATTTGTACAATATATCAGTGTTTGAATTATCTTGTGTAGAGGCTATGTGTACACCTTATACATACACAATATCACTGGTATCCAGGGAATTATTATCGTGTTATGGACACTAATTAATATTAAATTTACTAATGTAAGCTATTTATCTTCATTACCCAATAGGATCGTAATTGGTTAAATTTTATTCAGATTTTCTACAATTAATCTGTAATTAATTTAATTAGCATAAATTCTTTTTATTTTTTTAGATTGCTTTCAGTCAAGTTAATTTTAATATTTTGCTTCCAAATCTCGCTACTCGTTAGCTGTATACCAAATACTATTGTTAATTCGCCAATTAAATTTCATTGACATTGAAATGTATTAAAATGTATTCAGAGTAATTAGATATCAATAGTAAGTTTGCCAATTAAGATCAATTAATCTTAAAATATATTAAGATCCATTAAAATCAATTGGATATATCAATAGCAAATTTGCCAATTAAGGTCGATTAATGTTAAAATATATTTAAGTTTATTAAAATTAATTAGGTTTCTATACTAAATTTTCCAATTAAGTTCGATTGGCATTCAAATGTCTTAAGATCAATTCAAATCAATTGGATATTAATAGTAAATTCGCCAATTAATGTCCATTGACGTTAAAATATATTGAAGTATATTGAAAGCATTCAAGTAAATGAGTAAATTGATGATTAAAATCAATTGAAAAATATAATCAATTGGAAGTAATAAGAATCAATTCCGTCTTAACCCTTACTTGCCACCTAGGGGTGGATAATACCCCACGTAATGAATTTTTTGTAAAAATTGTCTTTTTTTCTGCTATCGCACATTTTTTAGTACTAAAATTTAATTTCTGGCTATATAACGTACATGATCTTTTAAAGCAAGCTTTCCTGTCTTGATCAAACCTTTCACCTTGCTCTTCACTAAAGTCCCCGTCATTTTCGGGAAATTGATCAACGTGTGAATCAAGAAAATGAAGTTTTAGGTTCACGAGGCAGCCCAATTTTTCAAAATTATGTACCATTCTTTTCACAATATTTATGTAATCGACGTCTAATATATTACCCAAAAACTTTGTTGATACCTCTTTAAAACTGAACAATGCTGCTTTCTCGACATCATTCATTGTTTTGTCAAAGTTTTCATTTCTAAATTAAGTACGGATTTCTGGACCATCCAAAATTCCTTCGCCCAATTTAGCATCTGATTTATGATGAAATACTGATCCCAAGTACTCAAAGCATTGTCCATCTTTGTCTAAAAACTTGACAAATTGTTTTATCAATCTAAGCTTTATATGCAGAGGAGGTATTAAAATTTTGGACGGATCAACGAGTGGTTCTTTTAGAATATTTTGTTTTCCACGTTTAAAGGATTCTCTTGATGGCAAAGTTTTCTTTTTGTAGTGATTCTTTCTATCTCTATTATCGAACATACACAAATAACATGGATACTTTGTGAATCCAGATTGTTGTCCAAATATTATAGATAGAATTTTCAAGTATCCATATATTTGACACTTATGTTCCTCGTATTTTATTTTTGTCAAAACCAATTGAAGATTAGAATACTATTTTTTAAACGTAGTTGAATGTGCTATCGGTATAGGAACGTACTTGTTCGTAATGTAAAGAAGTACTACTTTAAGGCTGCGTTTTAATGAATCAATGAATAGTCTTCAATTCTGAGGTTTGTACACATTTGGTTTGAATTTACCTATTAGTCCTTTTACATCGGTACAGTAAACTAGATTTGAAGCTTCCTTGAAATATTTGCGAAAGTTTTCTTCTCGTTTACGATATACACTTATTTTAGTTCCCTTTTCCAAATATTTCTTCTATTTAATTCTGAAGCCATAAATTCTGATTGTTCCTTAGACACACCAGTATTTCTTAGGAAATCATTAAGACTCTTTTGATTGACTTTTCCAACAGTTCGCTCTTTACCAATTGGAACATATTCTTCATCACTGTTTAAAGGAAGAGTTTCTTCATCCTCATCCGATTCGCTTGAGGATTCAAGCGATGAGAAGGTTTTCTCATTGGATTGTCCATCGCTCGAATCGATTTCTTCCTCAGTAATCTGATTTGTTGAATTGTCATCTACTTGCAGAGCATCCAAACCTGTAGTATCACTATCTCGCAAATCTTCCTTTTGTAAGCCTTCTATAAATACTTCTTCTGGCAACTCAACGGTGTTAACAGTAGCATAACCTACTGCTTGTTTCTTAATTTTACTTATACCCTCTACTTTTGTACAAAAATAGCAATCGTTTTCATCTTAAGGTTCTTTCCATTATGTTGGTTTCGTAAACTTAGATTTGGCCCTATCCTGATTCGAATTAAATCTAGTCATCATTGTGTAACATGGTCCACAGATAAAATGCGGAACCCAACTCTTATCTTGCTGTGTGATTTCAATATCAAAGCGTGTTTGATATAAGCTGTTCATGTTTTCTGTAATTTTTCTTTTGTTTAGTTTACCAATATATATTGAACAAACAGAAGTTATCTGGATTTGAATACCTAAATATTTTATCAGTTTATTTTAATCAGCATAACTGATAGAAATGTTATTATTCTGTAGAAGTTATGGATATTTGTAATCTAAAACATAAAGTGTTAGTTTAATCTGAAGCTCAAGTTCGGGTAAAAGTAGCCCAATTACAATTTTCACTTCTTCTGTGATGTATTATATCTCAAACAAATCATAGTATACAATAGTGGTACTATCAGAAACCTGCTGCTAGGAAGGACATTAGCCACGATGACAACTGCCCTAAATGGGATGTGAAGAATGGTTTGTTTGGTCCTACTCTTCGTAGTAACGAAACCAGCGAAGACGCGCTGTCCTGCATGGGAGCGTTAGGATGTGAGAATGATGCCGTAGTATGTCTGAGGACGAGTTGACATTGTCCTTGTTAAAGTCAGAAAGCTCTCATACTTAGGCCTGGAGAGGTACGAGAGTTATCACTCCTAGGACGGCGGGCTCACCTGCGATCGGAACAGGATTCCTAGCGTACGGGTTTTACATTTAATTTATGGCTAATTACATTCAACCCTCAATAACCTGCGCTGGTACGTCCGGCAATAGTTTTGATGATGAATGCACTGGAAATCCAGATAACTTCTGTTATGTTTGTTCAATATAATATTGGTAAAATAAACAAAAGAAAATTACAGAAAATATAAACAGCATATATCGAACACGCTTTGATATTGAAATCATACAGCAAGATAAGAGTTGGGTTGTGCATTTTGTCTGTGGATCATGTTACACAATGATGACTAGATTTAGTTCGAATCAGGATAGGGCCAAATTGAAGTTTGCGAAACCAACGGAATGGAAAGAACCTACAGATGAAAACGATTGCTATTTTTGTTTAACATAAGTAGAGGGTATAAGTAAAATTAAAGGAACGACGTCGGCTCAGTGGTTCGCATGCTAGTTACGGAAACAACGTCATTTCAGGGGGCGTGGGTTCGATTCCCGATGAAATCACTCGAATTTTTTTCGGGCTGTTTCTGAGCGGGGAAAGTACCACGATACCGGCTGCTTTAAGACGGGTTTTTCCCCGAGATTTTCCTTCAGTGGAATATTTTGTTTTGAATGTTAAACGGCATGGAAATGAAAACACGTAAATATTGAATATATTTTGTGCAACTTTTAGTATTATTTTTAAGGTCGTCTTCTACCTATAAATTTCGAAAAAAATCGATATTTCTTTTATTTGCTCGTTTTATAGAAAATTCCCTGTAGAATACGATGCTGATAACCGCATCCCGAAATTCAATTTCGTTTAAAAGATACAGCTAAAACTGTAAACTTATTTTTTTGTATATTGAGCCATTTTACTCTGTTTAACGAACGTACTAGGCCATATTAAAAACAAATTTTCAACCAGTTTTTCGGTTAAAGACAAAAAGAGTTAATATTTTAAAATATTAACTTATAAATTTATAAAGATTACTTTTTAAATAATTTTTTAATAAAATATCCAGAAGAGAAGTAAAACGTTTTAGCTTCAAAATTAAACAAAGAAAATACATTAAATAATTAAATATTTATATATGTGATATTTACATATATAATTGCTGAGGCAATGTAGGGGAAGGGAGGGGCGTATGGGGGAATGCCGTTGCCTACGACAAGGCATAGGATCACGGGCGCGCGTATGTGTGCGTGCGACGCCGCACCTCGAGGCTCCGATCGCAAACGCCACCGTATCTTTGCGCGTATCCCGTCTGCGGGTGACACGCAATTTGCCGTGTCACAACTCTCCCCTCCTAAACTTGGAGTAGCCCTTGACTACCTTCCAATTTCTTTCACTACTCCTCTACTAACTTATTCACCTAAAGGCTTAACCTAAGCTAATCCGTATTAGCTATAGTGGAGTGGGTGTAAGTGTTTGTGGGGTGATCATCTTCTTCTGCTGCTGGGCTTCAGAGTAGATCTGTGTGAAATGTGTAACCGGGTGAGTGGGTGTTTACTTATGGCAACCTGGCGCCGGTAGTTGGACAATAGAATCTTATGACTACGCGGTTCCCAAATTCTGTCCTGACTCTCACACAACACTACTCCTACATCTTACATTCATTCCAAACTATCACAATAAATGAAATCAATAATCAGCTGCAACAGCATCTTACCTGGCCAATCTCCTGTCCGACTGCTCTTTTGAGCCACGTTCTGGCATCCTTGTTGTCATGCTGAAGCTATCGCGACTGCAAGGGATTTAGCAAAAGAAAACCGACCGACTACTAAATTCGCGAATTCTCATGCTCTAGCTTTAGGTTGTACGTGCACACTTGGTTGGTTGGACTAGGAAAGGTCAGGGATGGAATAAACCCACACATTCGAAGGAGGTAAAGGGGGCTAATTTATTGCCGAACTTCTGTTCCCTTTACCGACAACCACTCATAACGCCTACATTGAAGCTGAATAAATCCACCGTTCAGAAAACCAAAACCATGTAATTTGGCACCGGACTATCAGATGGCTCAATAATTCTTTCAGCCAGCATTTTATCAACCTCCTCCCACGCTGTCTGCAGCGTCTTCAAAATAACTTTCCAAAGAGCTGGATTCATGACCTTGAATCTCGATGAATTGCGGAGTAACTTCAGCCATTTTATCTTAATTTCTCCGGAATGGATGGAATTAGGTTCTGTTCGACAACTTCACTCATTAATTGCTAATCATCTGTAGTACGACTCAGTTCATCTATGCTGGCTAGAGCTGACAATACGTTGCATCGTGGACGTAAGGGTAAAACTTGTGAACTACTTCCTCTTTCAGCGTCCCCCACGTATCGTTCCCGTTGCCAATGGTCCAACTGTCCACAGTGGAAGCAAAATCATGCTGATTTTAGTTCGATTATATCTTACCAAATGACTTTTCTCATAATCGACTTTGCCTTGACAACAACCTATTTTAACAACCACTTACTTTTGTGACACTTTGCAATTTGAACATTTGTTTAAAGAATGCGAAGGTAACTCGGAACTATATCACGCACAAATACCTTTGAGCTATAGCCAAAACAACTACTCTTCTTACCCTAAACTTGTACGATGACACGGCTTTTACTTAGAATCTATGCATATTCCTTGACAAATTAATATGCGGCAGTTACCCTAGACCTTAACTGCCAATGCACAAGAGGTTCACAATAGAAACAAGCCTCTTGACTATACCATAGCCGTAACTTCTTTTTCTTAGCGGTAAACGGAACAGCATCTGCTCTGAACTGCTTATACGGCGGCTTGTCTGATGTAGCCTTCCACATAAACCTTCTCTACATCAAGATTGTGCTTTACCTTTATTCTATTGCGACAATCTTTTACTGCTGCACAGACGTGCTTATTATTTGACTTCGTCTTATCTCGATTTAAAGCCGATGATATTCGCCTCTTTACAGCTGTAGCTACAGCTCTTGATGCTAAAGCTGAAGAATCAGACATCTCGCCGGACCTGTCCTCTGCTATAACTGGAATCTTCGGAGTATGAGCGAAACGGGAAGAATTAATCTCATGAACTCGCCAGAATTTTTCACCACTTTGTGACTCGCGAACTTCCGGAAAATCTTCAAAATCTTGCTCAATCCACAACCGACTCGAGGGATGAGTTTGATCTGAATGCAACGACGTAATACGCTCCACTATCATTACTGGCAAACCTGCGTCACTTTGGCACTGCGACATCAACGACGGACTCAAAGTACCTCTACATGAACCCGATTTTGGACAATCTTCTTGGAACGACGCCGGGATTGGACAACCATGTAGCGAGCCTAATTTTCTAGAAACGACCAACGGTGCCTTTAGATTCGCACTTTGCCACTGAGGCATCAACGACGGACTCAAAGCACCACTACATGAACCCAATGTTGAACAACCTTCTTAGAACGACGCCGGAATGGTACAACAATGTAGTGAATCAAGATTTCTAAAAACCGGTGACGAGATACTTTGATTGGCTATAGCTGCATGTGATGCTGCAGCCCTCTGGTACTTCGACATCAACGACGGACTCAACGTACCAGTACACGAAAACAGGAGTAAACAACTCTCTTGGAACGACGCCGGAATTGCACAACCATGTAATGAATCAAAGTTTCTCGAAGACGGTAACGACGTACCACAAATTTGCTTACTATCTCCTTCTTGGACTGCAACCGTCGGCTTTCAAAGCTGCGACAAAAATATTTCTGTCAACCATTCTATCGATGAAGGATCACTAAATGGCCCAACGGATGTCTCCGTCACCGTCGGCACATGGTAATCGATCGACCCTACTCTAGAAGCTGCAGTGGTCGAGAAATTAACTATCGAAAAATCCTCACTAGACAACGACGATGACGGTGCTCTGGTTGTTTCATATGATGTCGACTGCTCATCTCTGCTTGAATCCCACGAGGCTGCATCTGGTCAAAAAAGTTTCCTCATTTGGTATCGCTGTAGCCTGTCTCGAAATTCGGATGCGCTGGCTTTAAAGTTTAATCGTAACCTCACTCACCAACTACCGACTTCTCCATCGTATTACGAATCGATCTGACGAGCGATGGCAAGGCGATCAGCAAATCCAAAACCCTATTCTTCACGGCCTAACTGACTGTAACGTTTATCTAAATTCTCCATTACGACTTCCCTCCGTTAATTTGTTAATCGCGCTGTATAGCTTGAGCGGAAGCTTCTGGATCAATACACATTAAGTCCTCTCGGTAGAGTCCAACGAAGCCAAGCTCCAATCTAAACTTTCCATCGTAAACACGCGTTAATCTCCTGGTTAGCCTCGTATCAATAGCTCCGCTGACTTTCTCTCTTACAATGATCCTCAGAATTTCAAAGCTTATAAAATAAATACTACTATTACTAATAATTACTCAACTAGCAGCATTTACAAACTGATTGAACAAAATTTTAAAACAAGCTAAGAACTTTCAAACAAAATACTAAAATCAACGTCTAAAGCAATTTTTCATTAAAGCACGCTTCAGCAAATACCACTCTCAAACGTAAAATTAAGAAAAGCTGAAGCCCCCAATCACAAATGTAAGCAAAGCAAAGAAAGTCACACCAAGTAAAGACTAACCAAAAGTAAGTGTGATACTTACACACTTGCTCCTCGCAAATTCCCCCTACACGCGTAATTCCCTTAAGGGGGCTACACACCTTTTATTTCTGATAAAAAGAAAGTTTGATTTTAGTGTCTAAATATGAAATAATTATTATTTTCACGTTATAAACACAAAGTGGAGTATATTTACCTTCTTTTAGACTTGTTTTTATCTTCACACAGTTATTAAAGAAATAAGGTTGTGCACTGTTCGTTGAAATTAAAATGATCCTGCGGATGGATTGACTCCAAATTTTAACTGAGTACTCCTGAATAACATAGTTTCCC